>SNQJ01S0160068.1:0-21771 GCA_010110895.2 Picea sitchensis
CAATACAAATTTGATCGAAATGGGAAAAAGAATGCCTCAACGTTACAAGCACTCGAGAACCCACTTGCATCTCTCAAATGGTTATCAAAAAATTATTTTGAATTTTTAATCCCATAATTTCAGTTCTTCCAAGTAGCCTTCATGACTTCATTTGAGAGTCATGGTTTCCTATTTGAAAATGAAGAATTTTGTTTTTCAAAAATCACCTTCATTCGGGGTTAACAAAAATCGATCCTAAAACGATAGGAGTTTGACCGAAATGGGCCAAATAATTCCTCAACGTTGGGAGCAATCGGGAACCCACTTTCATCCTTCAAATAGGTATCAAAAAATTATTTTATATTTTTAAACCGATAATTCCACTTCTTCTAAATAGACTTCATTTTTGGCTAGTCAAACTTGCGTCTAAAATGACCCGAAGTTTAGAAAAAGGGGCCCAAGAACTCCACCTCTTCGCTCGTAATTACGACCACATGTACAACTCTCAAATGGGTATCCAAATATGATTTCATATTTTCAAATAAAGAATTTTTTTTTTTCAAAAATCACCTGCATCCGATGTTAACTAGAGCCAACCCTAAAACGATACGAATTTGATCGAAATGGGCGAAAGAATGACTCAACATTACGAGCATTCGGGAACCCACTTGCATCTCTCAAATATGTATCAAAAAATTATTTTGTATTTTTAAACCCATAATTCCACTTATTCCAAATAGGCTTCATTTGGTTCGGGGTTGGTCAAACTTGGGCCTAAAATGACCTGAAGTTGAGAAAAAGGGTCCCAAGAACTACACGTCTTGGCTCGCAATCAAGACCACATGTACAAATCATAGATGGGTATCCAAATATGATTTTGTATTTGCAAATGAAGAATTTTTCTTTTCAAAAATCACCTTCATTCGTGGTTAACCAGAATCAACCCTAAAACGATACGAATTTGATCGAAATGGGCCAAAGAATGCCTCAACCTTGTGAGAGCTCGGGAACCCACCTATATCTCTCAAATGGGTATCAAAAAATTATTTTATATTTTTAATCCAATAAATCCACTTCTTCCAAATAACCTTCGTTCGAGGCTGGTTAAACTTGGGTCTAGAATAACCCGAAGTTGAGAAAAAGGGGCCCAAGAACTACACAACTTCTCCCGCAATCGGGACCACGTGTACAACTCTCAAATGGGTATCCAAATATGATTTCATCTTTGCAAATGAAGAATTTGTATTTTCAAAAATCACCTTCATTCGGGGTTAACCAGAATAAACCCTAAAACGATACGAATATGATCAAAATGGGCAAAAGAATGCCTTAATGTTACAAGCGCTTGGGACCTCACTTGCATCTCTCAAATGGGTATCAAAAATTATTTTATATTTTTAAACCCATAATTCCAATTTTTCTAAATAACCATCATTCAAGGCTGGTAAAACTTGGGCCTAGAATGACCCGAAGTTGAGAAAAAGGTGGCCAGGAACTACATGTCTTCGCTCATAATTAGGACCACGTGTACATCTCTGAAATGGGTATCCAAATATGATTTCATATTTGCAAATGAAGAATTTTGCTTTTCAAAAATCACCTTCATTCAGGGTTAACCATAATCGACCCTAAAACGATACGAATTTGATCGAATTGGGAAAATGAATGTCTCAACGTTACGAGCTCTTCAGAATGCACTTGCATCTCTCAAATGGGTATCAAAAAATTATTTTTTATTTTTAAACCCATAATTCCGCTTCTTCCAAATAGCCTTCATTCAGGGCTGGTCAAACTTGGGCCTAGAATGACTCAAAGTTGAGAAAAAGAGGCCCAAGAATTACACGTCTTCACTCGAAATCAAGACCATGTGTACAACTCTAAAATTGGTATCCAAATATGATTTCATATTTTCAAATGAACAATTTTTCTTTTCAAAAATCACCTTCATTTGGGGTTAACCAGAATCAACCTTAAACCGATACGAATTTGATAGAAATAGCCCAAAGAATTCCTCAACGTTACGAGCGCTCGAGAACCCACTTGCATCTCTCAAATGGGTATCAAAAAATTATTTTTTATTTTTAAACCCATAATTCCACTTCTTCCAAATAGCCTTCATTCCGGGCTGGTCAAACTTGGGCCTAGAATTGCCCGAAGTTGAGAAAAAGGGACCCAAGAACTATACGTCTTCGCTGGCAATCCAGATCACGTGTACAATTCCAAATGGGTATCCAAATATGATTTCATATTTTCAAATGAAAACTTTTGCTTTTCAAAAATCACCTTCAATCGGGGTTAACCGGAATCAACTCTAAAACGATACGAATTTTATCAAAATGGGCCAAAGAATGCATCAACTTTACGAGCGCTCGGGAACCCACTTGCATCTCTCAAATGGGTATCAAAAGATTATTTTGTATTTTTAAACCCATAATTCCACTTTTTCTAAATAGCCTTCATTCGGGGTTGGTCAAACTTGGGCCTAGAATGACCCGAAGTTGAGAAAAAGGGGACCAAGAACTACACGTCTTCGCTCACAATCAAGACCACGTGTACAAATCTCAAATGGGTATCCAAATCTGATTTCATATTTGCAAACAAAGAATTTTTATTTTCAAAAATCACTTTCATTCGGAGTTAACCAGAATCAACGCTAAAATAATACGAATTTGATCGAAATGGGCCAAAATATGCCTCAACGTTACGAGCGCTCGAGAACCCGCTTGCATCTCTCAAATGGGTATTAAAAAATTATTTTATATTTTTAAACCCATAGTTCCACTTCTTCTAAATAGCCTTCACTCGCGGCTGGTTTAACTTGGGCCTAGAATGACCTGAGGTTGAGAAAAAGGGCCCCAAGAACTACACGTCTTCGCTTGCAATCGGGACCACGTGTAAAACTCTAAAATGGGTATTGAAATATGATTTCATATTTGCAAATGAAGAATTTGGATTTTCAAAACTCACCTTCATTCGGGGTTAACCAGAATCGACCCTAAAACGATACAAATTTGATCGAAATGGGCAAAACAATGCCTCAACATTACGAGCGCTTGGGAACCCACTTGCATCTCTCAAATGGGTATCAAAAAAATATTTTGTATTTTTAAACCCATAATTTCACTTCTTCCAAATAGCCTTCATTCGGGGCTGGTCAAACTTGGGCCTAAAAAGACCCGAAGTTGAGCAAAAGTGTCCCAAGAGCTACACGTCTTCATTCGCAATAAAGACCATGTGTACAATTATCAAATGGGTATCCAAATATGATTTCATATTTGAAAATGAAGAATTTTGCTTTTCAAAAATCACCATCCTTTGGGGTTAACCAGAATCAACACTAAAACGATACAAATTTGTTCGAAATGGGCCAAAGAATGCCACAACGTTGCAAGAGCTTGAGAACCCAACTATATCTCTCAAATGTGTATCAAAAAATTATTTTATATTTTTAAACCCATAATTCCACTTCTTTCAAATATCATTCATTCAGGGCTGGTCAAAGTTGGGCCTAGAATGACCAGAAGTAAAGAAAAAGGGGCCCATGAACTACACGTCTTCGCTCACAATCAAGATCACGTTTACAACTCTCAAATGGGTATCCAAATATGATTTCATATTTGCAAATAAGAATTTTTCTTCGCAAAAATCACCTTCATTGGGGGTTAACCATAATCAACCCTAAAACGATACGAATTTGATCGAAATGGGCCAAAGAATGCCTCAACGTTACGAGCGCTCTGGAACCCACTTGCATCTCTCATATAGGTATCAAAAAATTAGTTTATATTTTTAAACCCATAATTCCACTTCTTCTAAATAGCCTTCATTCGGGGCTGGTTAAACATGGGCCTAGAATGACCCGAAGTTTAGAAAAAGGGGCCCAAGAACTACACGTCTTCTCCTGCAATCGGGACCACGTGTACAACTCTCAAATGGGTATCAAAATATGATTTTACATTTGGAAATGAAGAATTTTTCTTTTTAAAAATCACCTTCATTCGGGGTTAACATGAATCAACCCTAAAACGATATGAATGTCTCAACGTTACTAGCACTCGGGAACCCACTTGCATCTCTCAAACGGGTATCAAAAAATTATTTTGTATTTTTAAACCCATAATTCCACTTCTTCCAAATAGCCTTCATTCGGGGCCGCTCAAACTTGGGCCTAGAATGACCTGAAGTTGAGAAAAAAGGGCCCAAGAACTACACATTTTCGCTCGCAATTTGGACCACGTGTACAAATCTCAAATGTGTATCCAAATATGATTTCATATTTGCAAATGAAGACTTTTGCTTTTCAAAAGTCACCTTCATTCGGGGTTAACTAGAATCAACCCTAAAACGATACGAATTTGATCGAAATAGGCAAGATAATGCCTCAACGTTACGAGTGCTTGGGAACCCGCTTGCATTTTTCAAATGGGTATCAAAAAATTATTTTATATTTTTAAACCCATAATTCCACTTCTTCTAAATAGCCTTCATTCGGGGCTGGTCAAACATGGGCCTAAAATGACCCGAAGTTGAGAAAAAGGGGCCCAAGAAATAAACGTCTTCACTCACAATCGGGACCATGTATACGAATCTCAAAAGGGTATCCAAATATGATTTCATATTTTCAAATGAAGAATTTTGTTTTTCAAAAATCACCTTCATTCGGGGTTAACCAAAATCAACCCTAAAACAATACGACTTTGATCAAAATGGTCCAAAAAATACCTCAACATTATGAGCACTCAGGAACCCACTTGCATCTTTCAAATGGGTATCAAAAAATTGTTTTGTATTTTTAAACTCATAATTCCACTTCTTCCAAATAGCCTTCATTCGGGGCTGTTCAAACTTGGCCCTAGAATGACCTGAAGTTGAGAAAAAAGGGCCCAAGAGCTACACGTCTTCGCTCGCAATCGAGACAACGTGTAGAATTCTCAAATGGGTATTCAAATACGATTTCATATTTTCCAATTAAGAATTTTGCGTTTCAAAAATCACCTTCATTTGGGGTTAACTAGAATCAACACTAAAACGATACGAATTTGATCGAAATGGGCCAAAGAACGCCTCAACGTTGCAAGAGCTCGGGAACCCACCTATATCTCTCAAATGGGTATCAAAAAATTCTTTTATATTTTTAAACCCATAATTCCATTTCTTCCAAATAGCCTTCGTTCGAGGCTAGTCAAACTTGGGCCTAGAATGACCCGAATTTGAGAAAAAGGGTTCCAAGAACTTCACGTCTTCTCCCGCAATCGGGACCACGCGTACAACTCTCAAATGGGTATCCAAATAATATTTCATATTTGCAAATGAGGAATTTTGTTTTTCAAAAATTACCTTCATTCGGGGTTAACTATAATCGACCCTAAAATGATACGAATTTGATTGAAATGGAAAAAAGAATGCCTCAACGTTACGAGAGCTCGAGAACCCACTTGCATCTCTCAAATGGGTATCAAAAAATTATTTTCTATTTTTAAACCCATAATTCCACTTCTTCCAAATAGCCTTCATTCGGGGTTGGTCAAACCTGGGCCTAGAATGACTTGAAGATGAGAAAAAGGGTCCCAAGAACTATACGTCTTCGCTCACAATTAAGACCATGTGTACAACTCTCAAATGGGTATCGAAATATGATTTCATATTTGCAAATGAAGAATTTTGCTTTTCAAAAATCATCTTCATTCGGGGTTAACCAGAATCAACCCTAAAACGATACGTGATGCAGGAGCATCATCAGCAAGCACATGTGGTAGGACAACTCAGCGCCTCGGGATCATTTCAGAATCTGAAATGCTGGGAGTTACTAAGAATCTTTTGGATCTGATTGGAAAAACAAAAGAAGATCAAACGTTTGGAAGCTGATGATGACGAGTGATCTGGGAGTTTTCACTCCTAGCCTTGAATGTAACCAAACTTAGGTAGCAATTAGGATTTCAGTTCGAGTAGACGAGTAGTCGGGGGGAACCCTAAGGACCCTCGCAGATAAACAGAGGTTTTGTATGCCCAATTGAGGCTGCTACGAGTTAGTAGGAATTTTCTGAATTTTAAGTTATTGTTTTGATATTAGTTGTATCCATGTACTTTTGAATGAATATGACAGAGGAAAATTGGCTCAAATGCATAGTACTATTACTGTTTGCAATTTTTTGTTATTGAGTTTTCATAAATGAATGAATTTTGTTATGAATGGATGAAACGGTGAATGTTAGTGTAAGTTTCAATTGTTTCTCTTATGTTGAGTGAGTGCAAGGTGTGCACATCAAACACAAGGAGTGCGTGACAGGATATGTTTTGATTCTGAAGCTCATAAGAGATGGTATGAAACTTCTCCTTTGCAAGGAGTGCAAAGTGTCTTCTGCAAGGCGTGCACAATCATCCACAAGAACCAAGTCTTGCGTAGGAATCTGCTGCAAGGAGTGCACAGATTTAGAATTCGGCTAAGTGTCAAAGGGACTCCATAAGAGGTAAAGGAGCGAAAGGTGAAATCCCGACTTGATTTGGGCCATTGGATCCAGGAAGATCTGGATCGTCGATCTAGCACCATCGCGATATCGGATATCAGGAAAACGGAAGTAAGGAGACTCCCAAAGTCACGAAATATTAAATCTCGACTTGATCACAGTCGTTGATCTAAAGAAAAGTCTGGATCGTCGATCTGACGCTCGCAAATATCGGGAAATCAGGGATCGGGAGAACATAGGTGAACCAACCTCCAAAGTCACGAAACATGAAATCGCGACATGATCGTAGCCGTCGATTGAAGGAAGATCGTGGACCGTAGATGTAATCATATCGGGAGTTCTTGATACATGAAATCCCGACATGCTTGAGAGTTGAGCCCGGGTCATGACTGGAGGTCACATTGAGGGAAGATAAGGGATGAGCTAGTACATGCTAAACTCATGTTGGGGTTTCATAGGTTGGGAGAATCAGGGTGATCGTGAAATGTCTTTTGGGTTAGGCTCGTGGTCACAACCAGTGGTCACATGAGAGAAGCTTGCGCATGGTGATTGTTCGCACGACGAAGTTTCGTGAAAAGGACCTGTGGAGATTTCTTGAAGATTCCAGCGGGGAATCTAAGAGCTGCTCCAGCTTGAAGATTAAGAAGATCCAGAGACTGGGAGATCAACAGACCCTGCTAAGGTGGGGGCACTGCATCAAGTGGTATCAAAGTGATTTTCATCTATAGATTTCAAGTGAAGGAGATAAAGGAGGCGAAAGAACTCGAAGCCACACTCTGTGTGTGAGAGACAGTCGACACAATGCCACCGAGGAGACGAGTGGAACAACCTTTAGCCAATCGGGCTATAGAAAGGGAAATGCAAGAACTTCGTGCAAGATTAGAGGCGATGGAGGCAGTGCAGAGAAGAGCACATGATGTTGGAGACATCAGCGATGCAGAGAGTGAAGAAGTAGAAGTCGAAGAAGCTGCAGGAGACAATGTTGCCGAAGAGTGCTTGCTAAGAGTAGTTGTTAGATTGAGAGCTAGAGCTAAGATAGAGGTCCCAATGTATGAAGACAATTTGGATGTTGAAGAGGTGCTGGATTCTATAAGATCCATGTACAAATATTTCGACTATGAAGACGTCGATGAGGAGAAGAGGGTGAGACATGCTGTCACTAGAATCAAGGGACATGCAACACTATGGTGGGATGAACCACAGGCTGAGAGGAGAAGCAATGGAAAACAAAAGATAAAGAATTGGGACAGAATGGTAGCCAAGTTGAAGGCTAAATTCATGCCCAATGATTACCAGATCAATCTGTTTAGAAAATTGCAGAACCTGAGACAGAAGGGTATGACAGTTAAAGAATACACAAGGGAGTTCTACAAGCTGAACATTAGAACTAAACAAAGAGAGAAGGATGAAGAAAAACTTGCCAAGTATTTAAATAGCCTGATGTATGAATAATTTTTCTTTTCAAAAATCACCTTCATTCGGGGTTAACAAGAATCAAACCTAAAACTATATGAATTTGATTGAAATGGGCAAAAGAATGCCTCAACGTTACGAGCGCTCAGGAACCCACTTGTATCTCTCAAATGGGTATCAAAAATTTATTTTATGTTTTTAAACCCATAATTCCCCTTCTTCCAAATAACTATCATTCGATGCTAGTCAAACATGGGCCTAGAATGAGTCGAAGTTGAGAAAAAGGATCCCAAGAACTACACGTCTTATACCGCAATCGGGACCATGTGTACAACTCTCAAATGTGTATCCAAATATGATTTCATCTTTGGAAATGAAGAAATTTTCTTTTCAAAAATCACCTTCATTCGAGGTTAACCAGAATCAATCCTAAAATGATACAAATTTGATCGAAATGGGACAAAGAATGCCTCACAGTTACGAGCACTCGGGAACTCACTTGCATCTCTCAAATGGGTATCAAAAATTTATTTTATATTTTTAAACCCATAATTTCACTTTTTCTTAATAGCTTTCATTCGGGGTTGGACAAACT
This sequence comes from Picea sitchensis, assembly GCA_010110895.2. NCBI lineage: Eukaryota > Viridiplantae > Streptophyta > Pinopsida > Pinales > Pinaceae > Picea > Picea sitchensis. The sequence goes on from SNQJ01S0160068.1 coordinate 8,452, forward strand.
TGGGCCTAAAATGACCCGAAGTTGAGAAAAAGGGACCCAAGAACTACACATCTTCGATCGCAATTAGAACCACATGCACAACTCTCAAATGGGTATCCAAATATGATTTCATATTTGGAAATGAAGATTTTTGCTTTTTGAAAATCACCTTCATTCGAGGTTAACCAAAATTGACCATAAAACGATATGAATTTGATCAAAATGGGCAATAGAATACCTCAACGTTACAAGTGCTCGGGAACCCACTTGTATCTCTCAAATGGGTATCAAAAAATTATTTTGTAATTTTAAACTCATAATTCTACTTCTTCCAAATAACCTTCATTTGTAATTTTTAAACTCATAATTCTACTTTCCAAATAACTTCATCTGGGGCTGGTCAAACTTGGGGCCTAGAAATACCCAAAGTTGAGAAAAAGGCCTAAGAACTACACGCTCAAGCCACAATCAAGACCACGTATATAACTCTCAAATGGGTATCCAAATATGATTTCATATTTGCAAATGAACAATTTTTCTTTCCAAAAATCACCTTCATTCTGGGTTAATCAGAATCGACCCTAAAATGATACGAATTTGATCTAAATGGGCCAAAGAATGCCTCAACGTTACGAGCGCTCAGGAACCCACTTGCATCTCTTAAATGGGTATCAAAAAATTATTTTATGTTTTTAAACCAATAATTCCACTTCTTCTAAATAGCCTTCATTTGGGGTCGGTCAAACGTGGGCCTAGAATGACCCAAAGTTGAGAAAAAGGGGCTCAAGAACTACACATCTTCGCTCGCGATCAAGACGAAGTGTACAACTCTAAAATGGGTATCCAAATATGATTTCATACCTGTAAATGAAGAATTTTTCTTTTCAAAAATCACCTTCATTCGAGGTTAGTCAGAATCTACCCTAAAACAATACGAATTTAATCGAAATTGGCCAAAGAATTCCTCAACGTTACGAGCGCTGGGGAACCCACTTGCATCTCTCAAATGGGTAACAAAAAATTATTTTATATTTTTAAACCCATAATTCTACTTCTTCCAAATAGCCTTCATTAGAGGTTGTTCAAACTTGGGCCTAGAATGACCCGAAGTTGAGAAAAAAGGGGCCCAAGAACTACACGTCTTCTCCCACAATCAGGACCACGTGTGCAACTCTCAAATGGGTATCCAAATATGATTTCATATTTGCAAATGAAGAGTTTGTCTTTTCAAAAATCACCTTCATTCGGGGTTAACCAGAATCAACCCTAAAACGATACAAATTTCATCGAAATGGGCCAAAGAGAGCCTCACATTATGAGCGGTCGGTAACCCTCTTGCATCTCACAAATGGGTATCGAAAAATTATTTAATATTTTTAAACCCATAATTCCACTTCTTCTAAATAGCCTTCATTCGGGGCTGGTCAAACTTGGACTAGAATGACCCAAAGTTGAGAAAAATGGGCCCAAGAACTACACGTTTTCTCTCGCAATCGGGACCACGTGTACAACTATCAAATGGGTATCCATATATGATTTCATATCTGGAAATGAAGAATTTATCTTTTCAAAAATCATCTTCATTCAGGGTTAACCAGAATCAACCCTAAAATGATACGAATTTGATCGAAAGTGGCCAAAGAATGCCGCAACGTTGCCTAGAATGACCTGAAGTTAAGAAAAAGGGGCCCAAGAATGACCTGAAGTTGAGAAAAAGGGGCCCAAGAAATACATGTCCTCTCCCACAATTGAGACAACATGTGCAATTCTCAAATGGGTATCCAAGAATGCCTCAACGTTACGAGCGATCAGGAACCCACTTCCATCTCTCAAATGGGTATCAAAACATTATTTTGTATTTTTAAACCCATAATTTCACTTCTTCCAAATAGCCCTCATTCGAGGCCGATCAAACTTGGGCCCAGAATGACCCGAAGTTGAGAAAAAAGGGCCCCAAGAACTACACGTCTTCTCCCGCAATCAAGACCACGTGTACAACTCTCAAATGGGTATCCAAATATGATTTCATATTTGCAAATGAATAATTTTTCTTTTCAAAAATCACCTTCATTCGTGGTTAACCAGAATCAACCCTAAAACGAGACGAATTTGATCGAAATGGGTCAAAGAATGCCTCAATGTTACGAGCGCTCAGGAACCCACTTGCATCTCTCAAACGGGTATCAAAAAATTATTTTATATTTTTAAACCCATAATTCCACTTTTTCTAAATAGCTTTCATTTGGGGTTGGCCAAACTTTAGCCTAGAATGACACGAAGTTGAGAAAAAGTGGCCCAAGAACTACACGTCTTCCCTCGCATTTAGGACCAGGTGTAGAGCTCTCAAATGGGTATCCAAATATGATTTCATATTTGCAAATGAAGAATTTTGCTTTTCAAAAATCACCTTCATTGAGGGTTAACCAGAATCGACCCTAAAACGATACGAATTTGATCGAAATCGACAAAAGAATACATCAATGTTACGAGCGCTCAGGAACCCACTTGCATATCTCAAATGGATATTAAAATATTATTTTGTATTTTTAAACCCATAATTTCAGTTCTTTCAAATAACCTTCATTCGGGGCTGCTCAAACCTGGGCCTAGAATGACCCGAAGTGTAGAAAAAGGGGACCAAGAACTACACATCTTCACTCGCAATAAAGACCACATGTACAACTCTCAAATGAGTATCAAAATATTATTTCATATTTGCAAAGGAAAATTTTTCTTTTCAAAAATCACCTTCATTCAGGGTTAACCAGAATCAACCCTAAAACAATACGAATTAGATCAAAATGGTCCAAAGAATGCCTCAACGTTGCGTGAGCTCGGGAACCCACCTATATCTCTCAAATGGGTATCAAAAAAATATTTTATATTTTAAAACCCATAATTCCACTTTTTCTAAATAGCCTTTATTCGGGGCTAGTCAAACTTGGGCCTATAATGACTTGAAGTTGAGAAAAAGGGGCCCAAGAACTACACGTCTTCGCTCGCAATCAAGACCATGTGCACAACTCTCAAATCGATATCCAAATATGATTTCTTATTTGCAAAAGAAGAATGTTGTTGTTCAAAAATCACCTTCATTCGGGGTTAACCAGAATCCACTCTAAAACGATATGAATTTTATTGAAATGGGCCAAAGAATGGCTCAACGTTACAAGTGCTCGGGAACCCATTTCCATCTCTAAAATGGGTATAATTTTTATTTTTTTATATTTTTAAACCCATAATTCCACTTCTTCTAAATAGCCTTCATTCGGGGCTGGTCAAACTTGGCCTAGAATGACTCGAAGTTTAGAAAAAGTGGCCCAAGAACTACACGTCTTCTCTTGCAATCGGGACCATATGTACAACTCTCAAATGGGTATCCAAATATGATTTCATATATGGAAATGAAGAATTTATATTTTCAAAAATAACCGTGATTTGGGGTTAACCAGAATCAACCCTAAAACAATACGAATTTGATCGAAATGGGCCAAAGAATGCCGCAGCGTTGTGAGAGTTCAAGAACCCACCTATATCTCTCAAATGGGTATCAAAAAATTATTTTATATTTTTAAACCCATCATTCCATTTCTTCCAAATAATCTTCGTTCGAGGCTGGTCAAAATTAGGCCTAGAATGACCCGAAGTTGAGAAAAAAGGGGCCCAAGAACTACACGTCTTTGCTCACAATGAGGACCACACGTACAACTCTCAAATGGGTATCCAAATATGATTTCATATTTGTAAATGAAGAATTTTTCTTTTCAAAAATCACCTTCATTCGGGGTTAACCAGAATCAACCCTAAAATTATACGAATTTGATTGAAATGGACAAAAGAAGGCCTTACATTACGAGCGTTCGAGAACCCACTTGCATCTCTCAAATAGGTATCAAAAAATTATTTTATATTTTTAAACCTATAATTCCACTTCTTCTAAATAGCCTTCATTCGAGGCTGGTCAAACATGATAAAATGACCCGAAGTTGAGAAAAAGGGGCCCAAGAACTACACATCTTCGCTCACAATCAAGACCACGTGTACAACTCTAAAATGGGTGTCAAAATATGATTTCATATTTGCAAATGAATAATTTTTCTTTTAAAAAATCACCTTCATTCGGGGTTAACCATAATCAACCCTAAAACGATTTGAATTTGATCGAAATGGGCCAAAGAATGTCTCAACGTTGCGAGAGCTCGAGAAACCCCCTATATATCTCAAATGGGTATCAAAAAATTATGTTATATTTTTAAACCCATAATTCCACTTCTTTCAAATAGCCTTCGTTTGAGCCTGTTCAAACTTGGTCCAAGAATGACCTAAAGTTGAGAAAAATGGGCCCAAGAACTACACATCTTCTCCCGCAATCGTGCCCACGTGTACAACTCTCAAATGGGTATCCAAATATGATTTCATATTTGCAAATGAAGAAATTTGCTTTTAAAAAATCACCTTCATTCGAGGTTAAGCATAATCAAACCTAAAACGATACAAATTTGGTCGAAATGGGAAAAATAATGCCTGAACGTTACGAGCAATCGGGAACTCACTTGCATCTCTCAAATGGGTATCAAAACATTATTTTGTATTTTTAAACCCATAATTCCAATTCTTCCAAATAGCTTTCATTCGAGGCCGGTCAAACTTGGGCCTAGAATGACCCGTAGTTGAGAAAAATGGGCCCATGAACTACATGTCTTCATTTGTAATCAAGACCACGTGTACAACTCTCAAATGGGTATCCAAATATGATTTAATCTTTGGAAATGAAGAATTTTGTTTTTCAAAAAGTATCTTCATTTAGGGTTAACCAGAATCCACCCTAAAATGATACGAATTTGATTGAAATGGGCCAAAGAATGGCTCAACGTTACAAGCGCTCGAGAACCCATTTCCATCTCTCAAATGGGTATCAAAAAATTATTTTATATTTTTAAACCCATAATTCCACTTCTTCTAAATAGCCTTCATTCGGGGCTGGTCAAACTTGGCCTAGAATGACCCGAAGTTTAGAAAAAGGGGCCCAAGAACTACACGTCTTCTCTTGAAATCGGGACCACGTGTACAACTCTCAAATGGGTATCCAAATATGATTTCATATCTGGAAATGAAGAATTTGTATTTTCAAAAATAACTGTCATTCGGGGTTAACCAGAATCAACCCTAAAACAATACAAATTTGATCGAAATGGGCCAAGGAAGGCCTCACATTACGAGCGTTCAGGAACCCACTTGCATCTCTCAAATGGGTATCAAAAAATTATTTTATATTTTTAAACCCAAGAATGACTTGCATCTCTCAAAGAATAACCTGAAGTTGAGAAAAAGGGGCCCAAGAACTACATGTCTTCGCTCACAATCAAGACCACGTGTACAACTCTAAAATGGGTGTCAAAATATGATTTCATATTTGCAAATGAATAATTTTTCTTTTAAAAAATCACCTGCATTTGAGGTTAACTAGAATCAACCCCAAAATGATACGAATTTGATCGAAATGGGCCAAAGAAAGTCTCAATGTTGCGAGAGCTCGAGAACCCCCCTATATATATCAAATGGGTATCAAAAAAATTATGTTATATTTTTAAACCCATAATTCCATTTCTTTCAAATAGCCTTCGTTCGAGGTTGTTCAAACTTGGGTCAAGAATGACCTAAAGTTGAGAAAAAGAGGCCCAAGAACTACACATCTTCTCCCGCAATCGTGACCACGTGTACAACTCTCAAATGGATATCCAAATATGATTTCATATTTGCAAATGAAGAAATTTGTTTTTCAAAAATCACCTTCATTCGAGGTTAAGCATAGTCAAACCTAAAACGATACGAATTTGATCGAAATGGGAAAAAGAATGCCTGAATGTTATGAGCGATCGGGAACTCACTTGCATCTCTCAAATGGGTATCAAAATATTATTTTGTATTTTTAAACCCATAACTCCACTTCTTCCAAATAACCTTCATTCGAGGCCGGTCAAACTTGGGCCTAGAATGACCCGAACTTGAGAAAAATGGGCCCAAGAACTACATTTCTTCACTCGTAATCAAGACCATGTGTACAACTCTCAAATGGGTATCCAAATATTATTTAATATCTGGAAATGAAGAATTTTTCTTTTCAAAAATCACCTTCATTCGGGGTTAACTAGAATCAACCCTAAAACGATACGAATTTGTTCGAAATGGGCCAAAGAATGCCTCAATGTTGCGAGATCTTGGGAACCCACCTGTATCTCTCAAATGGGTATCAAAAAACTTATGTTATATTTTTAAACCCATAATTCCACTTCTTCCAATTAGCATTCGGTCGAGGCTAGTCAAACTTGGGCCTAGAATGACTCGAAGTTGAGATAAAGGGACCCAAGAACTACACGTCTTCTCCTGCAATCGGGACCACATGTAGAACTCTTAAATGGTTATCCAAATATGATTTCATCTTTGGAAATGAAGAATTTATCTTTTCAAAAATCACCTTCATTTAGGGTTAACCAGAATCAACCCTAAAACGATACGAATTTAATCGAAATGGGCAAAAAAATGCCTCAACATTACGAGCACTTGGTAACCCACTTGCCTCTCTCAAATGGGTATGAAAATTTTATTTTATATTTTTAAACCCATAATTACACTTTTTCTAAAGAACCTTCATTTGGGGTTAACTAGAATCGAACCTAAAACGATACGAATTTAATCGAAATGGGCAAAAGAATGCCTCAACGTTACGAGTGCTCAGGAACCCAATTGCATCTCTCAAATGGGTATCAAAAAATTATTTTGTATTTTTAAACCCATAGTTCCACTTTTTCCAAAAAGCCTTCACTTGGGGTCGGTCAAACTTTGGCCTAGAATGACTCGAAGTTGAGAAAAAAGGGCCCAAGGACTACACATCTTCCCTCGCAATCAATACCATGTGTACAACTCGCAAATGTGTATCCAAATATGATTTCATATTTGCAAACGAATAATTTTTCTTTTCAAAAATCACCTTCATTTGGAGTTAACTAGAATCAACCCTAAAACGATACGAATTTGATCGAAATGGGCCAAAGAATGCCGCAACGTTGCGAGAGCTCGGGAACACATCTATATCTCTGAAGTGGGTATAAAAAATTGTGTTATATTTTTATACCCATAATTCCACTTCTTCCAAATAGCCTTCGTTCGAGGGTGGTCAAACTTGGGCCTAGAATGACGTAAAGTTGAGATAAAGGGGCCCAAGAACTACACGTCTTCTCCCGCAATCGGGACAACGTGTACAACTCTCAAATGGATATCCAAATATGATTTCATCTTTGTAAGCATAATCAAACCTAAAATCATACGAATTTGATCGAAATGGGAAAAAGAATGCCTGAACGTTACGAGCGATCGGGAACCCACTTGCATCTCTCAAATGGGTATCAAAACATTATTTTTTATATTTAAACCCATAATTCCACTTCTTCCAAATAGCCTTCATTTGAGGCCGTTCAAACTTGGGCCTAGAATGACCCAAAGTTGAGAAAAATGGGCTTAAGAACCACATGTCTTCACTCGTAATCAAGACCACGTGTACAACTCTCAAATGGGTATCCAAATATGATTTAATCTTTGGAAATGAAGAATTTTGCTTTTCAAAAATCACCTTCATTCAGGGGTTACCAGAATCAACCCTAAAACGATACGAATTCAATCGAAATGGGCCAAAGAATGGGTCAACGTTATGAGCACTCGGGAACCCATTTGCATCTATCCAATGGGTATTAAAAAATTGTTTTATATTTTTAAACCCATAATTCCACTTTTTCTAAATAGCCTTCATTCAAGGTTAACCAAAATCAACCCTAAAACGATACGAATTAAATCGAAATGGGAAAAAGAATGCCTCAACGTTACGAGTGCTCGGGAACCCACTTGCATCTCTCAAATGGGTATCAAAAAATTATTTTGTATTTTTCAACCCTTATTTCCACTTTTTCCAAATAGCCTTCACTCGGGGTCGGTCAAACTTGGGCCTAGAATGACCCGAAGTTGAGAAAAAAGTGGCCAAGAACTACACGTCTTCGCTCGCAATCAAGACCACGAGTACTACTCTCAAATTGCCATCCAAATATGATTTCATATTTGCAAATGAAGAATTTTACTTTTAAAAAATCACCTTAAATATGGGTTAACCAAAATCAACCCTAAAATGATACGAATTTGATCGAAATGGGGCAAAGAAGGCCTCACATTACGAGAGCTCGGGAACCCTCTTGCATCTCTCAAATGGGTATCAAAAAATTATTTTAGATTGTTAAACCCATAATTCAACTTCTTCTAAATAGCCTTCAGTCGGGGCTGGTCAAACTTGGCCTAGAATGACCCAAAGTTGAGCAAAAGGGGCCCAAGAAAGACATGTCTTCTCTCACAATCGGGACCACATATACAACTCTCAAATGGGTATCCAAATATGACTTCATATCTTGAAATGAAAATTTTGTCTTTTCAAAAATCACCTTCATTTGGCGTTAGACAAAATCAACAATAAAACAATACGAATTTGATCCAAATGGGCCAAAGAATGCCTCAACATTGCGAGAGTTCGAGAACCCACATATATCTCTCAAATGGGTATCAAAAAATTATTTTATATTTTTAAACCCATAATTCCATTTCTTCCAAATCACCTTCGTTTGAGGCTGGTCAACAACCACATCTCTTTGCTCGCAATTAGGACTACATGTACAAATCTCAAATGGGTATCCAAATATGATTTCATATTTGGAAATGAATATTTTTTCTTTTCAAATATCACCTTCATTCAGGGTTAACCAGAATCAAACCTAAGACGATACGAATTTGATCGAAATGGGCCAAAGAAGGCCTCATGTTACAAGCACTCGGGAACCCACTTGCATCTCTCAAATGGGTATCAAAAAATTATTTTGTATTTTTAAACCCATAATTCCACTTCTTCCAAATAGCCTTCATTTGGGTTGGTCAAACTCGGGCCTAGAAATACCCGAAGTTAAAAAGGGACCCAAGAACTACACTTCTTCACTTGCAATCAAGACCACGTGTATAACTCTAAAATGGGTATCCAAATATGATTTCATATTTGCAAATCAATAATTTTTCTTTTCAAAATTCACCTTAATTCGGGGTTAACCCCAATCAACCCTAAAATGATACGAATTTGATTGAAATGGGCCAAAGAATGCCTCAATGTTACGAGCGCTCGGGAACTCACTTGCATCTCTCAAATGGGTATCCAAAAATTATTTTATGTTTTTAAACCCATAATTCCACTTCTTCTAAATAGCCTTCATTCAAGGCCGGTCAAACTTGGGCCTAGAATGATCCGAAGTTGAGAAAAAGGGGTTCAAGAACTACACATATTCTCTCACGATCAAGATGAAGTGTACAACTTTACAATGGGTATCCAAATATGATTTCATACTTGCAAATGAAGAATTTTTCTTTTCAAAAATCACCTTCATTCGAGGTTAGCCAGAGTCGACCCTAAAACGATACGAATTTTATCGAAATTGGCCAAAGAATTCCTCAACGTTACGAGCACTGGGGAACCCACTTGCATCTCTCAAATGGGTGTCAAAAAATTATTTTATATTTTTAAACCCATAATTCCACTTCTTCCAAATAGCCTTCATTCGAGGCTGTTCAAACTTGGGCCTAGAATGACCTGAAGTTGAGAAAAAGGGGCCCAAGAACTACACGTCTTCTCCCACAATCGGGACCACGTCTACAACTCTCAAATGGGTATACAAATATGATTTCATATTTGCAAATGAAGAATTTGTCTTTTCAAAATTCAACTTCATTCACGGTTAACTATAATCAACCCTAAAACGATACGAATTTCATCGAAATTCGCCAAAGAAAGCCTCACATTACGAGCGCTCGGTAACCCTCTTGCATCTCACAAATGGGTATCGAAAAAATATTTTATATTTTTAAACCCATAATTCTACTTCTTCTAAATAGCCTTCATTCGGGGCTGGTCAAACTTGGCCTAAAATGATCCGAAGTTGAGAAAAATGGGCCCAAGCAATACACGTCTTCTCTCGCAATCGGGACCACATATACAACTCTCAAATGGGTATCCAGATATGATTTAAAATCTGGAAATGAAGAATTTATCTTTTCAAAACTCACCTTCATTCGGGGTTAACTAGAATCAACCCTAAGACGATACGAATTTGATCCAAAATGGGCCAAAGAATGCCGCAATGTTGCGAGAGTTCGAGGTTGGTCAAACTTGGGCCTAGTTACCTGAAGTTGAGAAAAAGGGGTCTAAGAACTACACATATTCTCCCGCAATCGAGACCACGTGTGCAACTCTCAAATGGGTATCCAAGAATGCCTCAATGTTACAAGCGATCGGGAACCCACTTTCATCTCTCAAATCGGTATCAAAACATTATTTTATTTTTTAAACCCATAATTCCACTTCTTCCAAATAGCCTTCATTCTAGGCCGGTCAAACTTGGGCCTAGAATAACCCGAAGTTGAGAAAAAGGGGCTCAATAACTACACGTCTTCGATCACAATGAAGACCACGTGTACAACTCTCAAATGGGTATCCAAATATGATTTCATCTTTGGAAATGACGAATTTTGCTTTTCAAAAATCACCTTCATTCAGGGTTAACCAGAATCAACCCTGAAATGATACGAATTTGATCGAAATGGGCCAAAGAATGTCTGAATGTTGCGAGATCTCGGGAACCCACATATATCTCTCCAAAGGGTATCAAAATTTTTTTTTATATTTTTAAACCTATAATTCCACTTCTTCGAAATAACATTCGTTCGAGGCTGGTCAAACTTGGGCCTAGAATGGTCTGAAGTTGAGAAAAAGGGGCCCAAGAATTACATGTCTTCTCCCGCAATCGAGACCAGTTGTAGATCTCTCAAATGGGTATCCAAATATGATTTCATATTTGCAAATGAATAATTTTTCTTTTCAAAAATCACCTTCATTCATGGTTAACCAGAATCAACCCTAAAACGAGACAAATTTGATCGAAATGGGCCAAAGAATGCCTCAATGTTACGAGCGCTCAGTAACCCACTTCTCAAATGGGTATCAAAAAATTATTTTATATTTTTAAACCCATAATTCCACTTTTTCTAAATAGCCTTCATTTGGGGTTGGCCAAACTTGAGCCTAGAATGACACGAAGTTGAGAAAAAGTGGCCCAAGAACGACACGTCTTCGTTCGCATTTAGGACCACGTGTACAACTCTCAAATGGGTATCCAAATATGATTTCATATTTGCAAATGAATAATTTTTCTTTTCAAAAATCACCTTCATTCAAGGTTAACTAGAATCGACCCTAAAACAATACGAATTTGATCGAAATGGGCAAAAGAATACATCATCTTTATGAGCGCTCGGGAACCCACTTGCATATCTCAAATGGGTATTAAAATATTATTTTGTATTTTTAAACCCATAATTCCACTTCTTTCAAATAACCTTCATTTGGGGCTGGTCAAACTTTGGCCTAGAATGACCCGAAGTTGAGAAAAAGGGGACTAAGAACTAGACATCTTCACTCGCAATCAAGACCACATGTACAACTCTTAAATGGGTATCAAAATATGATTTCATATTTACAAATGAAGAATTTTTCTTTTCAAAAATCACCTTCATTCTGGGTTAACCAGAATCAACCCTAAAACCATACGAATTTGATCAAAATGGACCAAAGAATGCCTCAACGTTGTGTGAGCTCGGGAACCCACCTATATCTCTCAAACGGGTATCAAAAAATTATTTTATATTTTCAAACCCATAATTCCACTTTTTCTAAATAGCCTTCATTCGGGGCTGGTCAAACTTGGGCCTAGAATGACTCGAAGTTGAGAAAAAGGGTCCCAAGAACTACACGTCTTCGTTTGCAATCAAGACCACATGTACAACTCTCAAATGGGTATCCAAATATGATTTCCTATTTGCAAATGAAGAATGTTGTTGTTCAAAAATCACCTTCATTCGGGGTTAACCAGAATCCACACTAAAACGATACGAATTTGATTAAAATGGGCCAAAGAATGGCTCAACATTTTTTTTTGACAAGAACGATTAATGGATTTTAATTAAGAAAGGCAGTGACAAAGCCACTGGTTCTGTTACAACTTTGGTGAGCCACGCTCTACTAGTCGAATACAGTCCTGGAGGCTATACTAACCTTCCAGGGGTGGGGAGTTTTACAAATTTATTTACAGCAGAGGCTTCTTTACAAAATGTCATCCTTGCTAAGAAATTGCAGAACTCCCTTTCGTGACTTGAAATGCTGATTTACTTCTCTAGATCTCGCTTCCATTCATTGTTTAGCCGAGCCATTTTTTCCTCCAGCTGGGTGATTCTGGTCTGGAATTATTTCTTAGGGTCCTTGAGTTCTTTATGGAGTTTGTCGAGATCCTCAGTGATCTCAAATTTTGTGGTGGTAATGTCCCCTTCCAGCGTCTCCAATCTTCTTCCTGTGTCTATGTCCAAATTTTGAAGAAAGTCCAACTGGTGGTTCAACATTTGCTTTAAATTTTCCAGAGCGACGTCCATTGCATTTAGCCTTTCTTCTGTGCTTGGCTTGCTTCCCGAGTTGGAATCCATCTTCGACGACTTCTTCTCTTCTCCTTGCGACTTGTTGTTGCGCTCGATCCTCTCATAGTTGGGCCGAATTCCTTCTTGGCTGTCTCTGCGTGAGGTTGATATGGAGGGTTGAGTTCCTCTCCTTGATTTAAGCTCAGTCTCCTCCCAAGTCAAATCCCCTAAACAATTTGCATGATCTGAAGGGGATAGGCAACCTGCTGCTCTATCTCCTCCCCAGAGAAAATCAACCACCGAATGATGCACTAGGTTGTACCTTTTGTCCACTGGCGCTGTCCTATAGCGCCTTTGTCCTATTGCACTTTGGATTTGCTCAAATCCTTCTTTCATGCTGCCTTTCCCTTTCTAGCTCATGAATTTACTTTTTTTGTGGGATTTCTCCCTAGAGTCATGGAAGATCCATTATGGACATTGTTCCATTAAGTTGCATGGTTCCAACAATCAAGAGGACTCCTTTATTGGCCTCATCATCTGCTTGCTCATTTAGGTTTCATAAGACATGGTAAAGCTTATAAGACCGAACATTCCCAAGGAGGAGTTGGATTTTCTCCAAGAGGTTATTGAGTTTTGCATTTTTGAGTTTGTTTCGGTGGATTAAGGCTTTGATTACTATCTGGGAGTCCCCAATTATTACCAGATCTTGAATGCTATGACTGATTGCTTGAATGAGCCCTTGCCAGAGGGCTAGGGCTTCTTCTCTGTTGTTAGTTTCAGTTTTGAGCCCCCAGGCAAAGCTTA
>SNQJ01S0160069.1:0-21771 GCA_010110895.2 Picea sitchensis
CATCAGAAATGAAAGGAACCTAATGCATATATAAGAAGGTTATAACAATCAAATATGACACATACCATGATACCTCGGACCAATTACCTCATGGAGCAAGAGTCCTCTCCGATGCAAGCCCAGGCCGGTGGTGATGGAAACTGATACTTCTGACAGGACAAATCTGACGAAGAAGAAGAGATATGGGCCCTCCAGGGCCATTCTCAAGTCAATCCTCTCTCGGTACTCCATGTCTAGGACCATGTGGGCCTCGAGACATGATCTCCTAGTTACCCCTAGATATCGAGGATAACATGTATGACATTAAGTTTATCAAACACCCTGGGAAGTTCATAATGCATTGGATCGGACTATATGAGATTGCCTATGTTACAGAAGGAGGAGCTGCATAGCTAAAGACATTGAAGGGAGACTGGAAGGAAGGATTGGTGAATGGGAGTCGGCTAAAGTTGTACTATGACAACCAACTGCCTCGTAGCTCTCAGTAAAAGAAGGAGGAAAAGGGTCCAGGTACCAGGTGCAGTTGAAACTGGGTACTAGACACAAAAAAGACAGTCTGCACAAGGTTGGAAAGGAGGCATACAACAGAAAGTAAAGGTTGCACTACGCAATACACATTCGAAGTGAAACAAAAGGATCATAGCTCAAGTGCCTCAGGACGAGTCACATGTGAGTGTTGGGAGCCTGTTGGCCCTTGGTTATGGAAGGAAGCGAATAACAAAGAAGAAAAGGTAAAAACCGAGCTTCGTGGGAGACATAGTAACTATTACTGAGTCGAAGTGAGCAAAAGAGAAGGAAGGATAGAGCGAAGCACAAACAATCAAGCCATTGGACGAGAAGATCAGGGATGACAGATCAGAAAAGAAGAAGGATCATTAAAAACTCAACAAGTGGAGAAAGCCATCATTGGATGATTTGGAGCACCACGAGATGAAGAAGGAAAGATAGGCCGGCGAAGCCCGAAAAAAGTGGGTCAAGTTGACCTAGGGTTTTAGACACCTAGGGTTTTGGTAATTAGGGTTTTGACACCTAGGTTTCAACCTAAGGCTGTTGGGGAGGGACTGTAATGTATAAATAGAGATCGAGAGGACCTAGGTCGAGGGGGTACTAGTGTTGGGTATTGATATTGATTGTTGTTGGTTGAGAGATTATTGTATTGTGAGAAAGAGGAGTGATGAGGGTGAGAGCCTTATGGTATTGTAAGATCTTCAACTAGGTACGGATATCAAGTCCTGTAGCTAGGTGCGCAGGAAGGTGGGAGACAAAAAGAGAAGAGAGAAGATTTGCTGACTAAGAGCGTAGATCAGAACTATAAGCTTTACCTTAATATATAATAAGCACAGTTCTATGGACGTAGCCCTAGAGAGAGGGTGAACCACTTATATTTTGTGTTGTATGTGTGATTGATGCCTGGATCCTTGTCATTGTTATACTGTTAATTGCTTTATTGTGTTAGATCAGATGTATGGCTACACATAGTAGATCTAGTTGGTAAAGGATATATGAATGCTGCATTATTGTTGTATTAGTTCCACTTGATATTCCCCTGGTTGTAGACATCTCTGTCTTGCAACCCCCCCCTTTTATCTACTTTGGGTGAGACTGCATCTACTTCGTAAGTGTTTCCAAAAGGGCCAGTAGTTAGGGCTTGTTGGTGCGCTTTTGGAGTGAAACTTGGGTCTACCCCTATGCCAACAAACCCAGGGAGTGTCCTTGAGGTTCATTTCTTTCCTACAACTACATAAGTGCATGTGCAGAGGATGCAAGCTATATGCAATCTTAGTGCTGAATGACAAGGGTGTGGCAAAAGGATTAGAAAACCTTCTAGTAGTACGAGAGTTTGCGGGTGTGTTCCCAGAAGAGTTACCAGGTATGCCACCCGAAAGAGAGCTGTATTTTACCATTGACTTGAAATCTGGAATTGAACCGATAACAAGAACACTTTATCCGATGTCGACCCCTGAGTTGCAGGAGTTGAAAATGAAACTGAAGGAGTTGTTGGACCTAGGACTTATACGTTCAATTGTGTCACCTTGGGGTGTGCCTATTATTTTCATGAGAAAGAAGGAGGGGTTGTGGAGACTCTATATTGACTATTGTCAGTTGAACAAGGCACCGATCAAGAATCGATATTCGTTGCCAAGAATAGTCGATTTGTTTGATCAAGTGAAAGGTGAGACAATGTTTTCAAGGATCAAATTGAGATCAGGTTATCACCAGTTATGAATTAAAGAGGAATATATTCCTAAGAACACATTCAAGATGAGGTTCAGACACTACAAATTTACCATTTTATCGTTTAGACTGACAAACGCCCCGGGGGTATTCATGAGCTTGATGAATGGGGTGTTCCGTGAATACTTGGAAAATTTGTTCAAGTATTCATTGATGAAAAATTGATATATTATTGGACAATATAAGTACATGATGAACTCTTGCGCTTGGTACTACAGTGTTTATGGAGAAACAAATTACTCGGGAAGTTCGAACTAAAAACAAACCATTGCAGGTTGCATCACTTTTTACGCAAAGTGATTGAACGAGTAGAAAGGGCGTTGGTCAGAATTACTTAGAAAATATTATTTGAGATTAAGTATATTAAGTGAACGGTGAACAAAGTGGAAGATGCGTTGAGTCGGAGACCACACATATTCTCAGTGATACCTCTTCATAAGAATATTCGAGAAATGATTCTAACTATGCAGTTCGATGATGACTAGTATAAAGAGGTTAAGGAAATTTCGAACAAGACACCATGATGGTACCAAGTTTGAAGGATATATAGTGGACAATGATGGATTGATGAGGTATGATAACCGGAATTACGTACCTCCTAATGGAAAATTGAGAAATTTGATCTTAAGCAAAGCTCATAGAGCAGTATGCATGGCTCATCCAAGAGTCATGAAGATGAGGGAAGACCTGAGCCCTTATTCTTCTGGAAGGGATGAAGGCAGACTTAGTTAGCTACGTGGCGAGGTGTCTAGAATGTCAGCGAGTGAAGGATGAACATAGACATCTGACATGATTACTACATCCATACGCTATTCCATAATCAAAATAGGAGGTCATTTCGATGGACTTCATTGTTGGATTGTCGCTGACGATACCGAGACACAACTTGCTTTTCATGGTAGTTGACACTCTGACGAAGAGTGCACATTTTATTCCCATGCGTACGACGTATCAGGCACTGGAAATAGTTAGAATTTTTGTCAGCGAGGTTGTGAGACTTCCTGGAATGCCAAAAATAATCATATCCGATAGAGGATTGATGTTTATAGGATGATTTTGGACTAGTTCCCAAGAGGCATTGGGAACATAACTGCACATTTAGTACAACTTATCATCCTGAGACAGATGGGATGACAGAAGGAACGACCCCAATTTTGGAATATATGTTGCGTACGTATGTGATGGACCAACATAAGAATTGGGAAGGGTTATTGACACTGGTAGAGTTTGCGTACAACCACAACTATCAAGGTACCATTAAGATGGCATCATTGAGTTTCTCTACGGACGACCATGTCAAACACCATTGAGAGATGATTGAATTGAGGATAGGGTCCTAGTGGGACCCAAAATGATCCAATAAATGGAAGAACAATTCCAAATGAGAAGACAAAGTTTTAAAGACGCGCATGATCGGGAGGATAGTTATGCTGATGTG
This sequence comes from Picea sitchensis, assembly GCA_010110895.2. Taxonomy (NCBI): domain Eukaryota; kingdom Viridiplantae; phylum Streptophyta; class Pinopsida; order Pinales; family Pinaceae; genus Picea; species Picea sitchensis. The sequence continues at coordinate 3,674 of SNQJ01S0160069.1, forward strand.
CATCACATTGACCGCCACTATGAAGTTGACGATCGAGTTTTCTTACGGGTGAAACCACACAGAGTTTGATTAAGTTCAAAAGGGGTGATAACATATCTCCTTTGTGGGGCCTTTCAAAGTTGTGAAAAGGAAGGGACCCGTGGCCTATCGACTAGCCCTACCTCATTCTTTAAGGTGTTTGCACAATGTTTTTCTTGTATCTATTGTGAGACATTACGTTAGGATCCTACACATGAGATTGACATAAGTTCCTTGTGGTGTCAGATGAGGGTGCACTCACGAAGAAGCCAATCCACATTCTAGACCATCGCATTTGATAGCTACGACGTCAAACATACGATCAGGTCAAGGTCCAGTGGGACAATTATAGTTCACACTCGGCTACCTGGGAGGACGCATATGATATGCGCCAACAGTTTCCTTATTTATTTGATAGTTAGACATACGGATAGTGTCAGATGCTATAATTACTGCATTTATATACTGTACAACTTCAGGATGAAGTTTAAAACAAGAGGGGGTGTATGTAACATCACGCTCTTGCGAACACATGTTATTGAATTATTCCTTGAGGACACTTGCGTGCAAGTGATCCAATTATAGTGTATGGTTATCTGTTTCACTTATGGATACTTATGATGATGTTGATGGATTATGATTTATGTTGTTTGATATCTATGTAGGAAGAGGTGTGGCAACATCCCTAACACAACCTACTAGCATTCATGTCCTGGATCGAACTGTAGGTTAATGATAACCTAGTTCGAAAGATCCGCGATTCCGTGAGGGAAGACGAAGACAGTCGCTCACAAAGATTTCTAAGGGGCGCTCAATATGGCAAGGTCCTTATTCCTTAGAATTCCTCAGTCTTTCACAAGGTCACTCGAATGGAGTGCTGACTCTAGGGGTTGGACAACTACCAAAACCAGTCAAAGGCGAGTGCCACCCTTGGAGCACAGAGTGCGTCTTGAAGGGAACGTTGCGTAATTAAAAAAAAATGAATCAAAGACGAGTGGAGCCCTTGGAGAACTGAGTGGGTCTTGAAGGGCATGTTGCAGAAATAAAACTTGAGTCAAAGAATATAGGTGGCCTAGAAAACAAAGAGTGAATAATTAAACCCTGCAAAATCTTTAAGCATTATCGGCTTTAATTAATTAACTAAAGATTGGAAATTACTATTGTGAATCCCCAAATGAAAATCTAAGCCTTTTTAAAATTTAAGCCTAAGTCTAAGCTTGGTGAGAATACTAAAACTAAGTTACAAATTAAATAAAATGGGAAAGCGGTAAATTAAGAAAGATGTAATAAATCTAAAGAATTAATACAATACACATGTGTGCAGAAAATACCAAATTAGAATTTAAGATAAGAAATGAATAAAGCGTAAAAGAATGTGTAAGCATAGAAAAATATCTAGAGTCTAGATAACACTAGTATAACTAGAGAAGAATCCTATTTTAACTCAAATCAGTTTTAGAAAGGCGCCAGTCATTTAATGGGAAATAAAGGGAATAATGAGACAACTAGGAGTGATTCAATGAGTGCTTTTAGGAGGGGTGAGGGAATTTGACTTTTATTAAAACAAAATTATGGATTTTTCTTGTGCACCTTATGGAGAGGGTGACAAGTGTATGGGGGAAGTAATTCTTAATTAATTATTTAAAAAGTGAATTAAATGTGTCATTAAGGAAACTCCTATAAAATAATGGCCGAGATGAGGATTGGATCATTACTGGTTATGGGCAAAGTTATGCTGCAGACTTTTGACTGGTTTTACTTGTGAGAGTTGGGATACCCAGCTTGAGAGAGAGTGGTGGATCTACCTTGCGAGGCAAGCTGGGAGCTAGAGGATTTCTGGTTGTGTGTGTGCGTGGCCCCTTTGCGGCTTGGGGGGCTAAGGGGGAAGAAGAGTACCCATAGCATTCGCTGGGAGGTACCGGTGAAGTCTCTATGATTAGTAAGCGAGAAGACGAGAAAAACGCCGATTCGTCGAAGAAAAGCTCTGAGTCCAGGATCATCAGCTATGATATTCCTGTTCAAGATTTTAATTGTAGTAAGATTTACATTTACATATGCATCATTGGAATGTTCCTGTTGACGATTTTAATGGTATAAGATTTAAATTATATATATATATATATATCGTTGCGACATTCATGTTGAAGATCTTAATGATAATAAGATTTAATTTTTTTTATCTGAGCAATATCCACTTGAAACCGTTCGAAGGTGAGGTAAACACAACTACCTTCTTATGATGACTTACTACTGTAGCTAGGATTCTAGCGCGCTGGAAGGTTTTTCCTTCCCGTGGAAATTAGTGGATATGGATTAAATCCATGCTTAAGCGGTGTTTTCGTTAGGATTCCGACTGTTCCTCCTTCCTTCAGAAATTCTAAGGAGTCGTTTTCTACTTGGTTTATCGATTTTACTGGGTGTAAGGAGATCATTCAACAGTTCACACTCCATTTAAATCTGGAAAAATAAATTCAACAATTTTTCCTTTTCGCTAAGAAGCTCAATGCTTCAGTTCTCACCCAACGTAGGCTTCGTGAGCTCCTTTCCTTAAGGGTCCGTCAACTCGGAAAGGTAATAATTACCTGTTATGATTGATTCTCCCATTTTATCATTCGCAGGGATCCTCCTTACCCTTACCAAGTAAGGAGGAAGGTATAACTGGTTATGCTTGTGCTACCACGTCGTAGTAGTGTATTACTATTTGCATGGATTTAGTGTGTTCGCCATGCTACCACGTCGTAGTAGTGTATTACTATTTGCATGGATTTAGTGTGTTCGCCACTTGTATTACTATCATCATCTCCTTCACTACTTCATGATTAGGCACTAATTTCTACTCCTTAAGAAATCCATTTAATAAATTTGAATTTGTTTTCATATATAGATGGGCAATGTGTACTGTCATTATGATCATGGAATTATGATGGAAAAGAACCTTATGGGTTTCATCTTAATGATTAATGCACCTAGAGATTGAGCGTGAATTGTATTACTAAAGTTGAACTATTGTTGGATTGATCATAGGTGTTATTTGTGTCAATCTTTGATAAATGTTAGTTAGTAGAACCATCGTTGGATTTGTTCCATCGATGGCGATTGCGTCTATTTTAATGAGTTACAGAATGGAAATTGGACTATAGTTAAAATGGTTTCTTCAGTGGTAATTGCGTTTGTAATTGATGTAGGTTGTAGTAGAATTTTCTGTTGCACCATGAATAACGACGATTGAAGTATGATTGATTGATAACTAGACTACTATTGAGCCATGAAATTGAAGTTGATTATAAGTCATGAGTCATGAAATTAATGCTGACATGATCAGTTATGTTGTTAGTTTACTCTTGCACATTGAATATTTAATGTTGATGACTGATTGTTTTAGAAGTTAGAATTCTCCCGCGCATTGAATATTTAATGTTGATCACTGATTGTTTTAGAAGTTAGATTTCTCGTGCACATTGAATATTTAATGTTGATGAATGATTGTTTTAGAATTTAGATTTCTCGCGTGCCATGAGATAAATGTTGATGTACGATTGATAAAATTGATGATTACTTGTGCCTTAAATTTAATGTGATGCATGATTGAATTTATGTGATTAGATTTCCTTGAGGCACATGAATAAAATTGATGATAACTCTTGCGCCTTAAATTGATGTGATGTATGCTTGCATTGATGTGATTATATTCTTTGCACAATGAATATAATTGATGATTTATCTTGCACCTTGGAATTAATGTGATGTATGATGGGTTATGTGATTAGAATCCTATTGCTCCATTGATTATCGTTGATGTATGATTTCCTGATTTGGTAATTGAATTTCTCTTTTGCCATGTGATAATGTTAATGTACGACTGATATTATAGACTAGAGTTATGATATGTGATTGATTATGGGACATAGAAACCTCCTTGTTCCTCAAAAATCGCCATCCTTGAGTCCTTAAATGGTCAAAATGAATCAGATGAATCCTGGCCTTGGAGGCATTGCTTATATGTCCTAGAGGTCCTAACCATGCAGAATAGGTTGGGTGGGTAGTTCTTTATTATTCAACGAAATGGTTGATCATTGATTATATTTGCTTCATATGGTCTTGTTGTGTTGAGTTGTGTCGCTATCATGCATGATTATGTGTCGATCATGTTTCATTTTCATTCATGTTAATGCAATTCTTTTGTGTCATTTTAGTTACAACGATGTATCATTGTGATGTTGTTTATTATGTTGTAACGAGTTTAATATCTCATTGCAAAACAAACATTATTACCTATTGTGCTTCGTTTTTTCCTAGTCGTAACGGAGGGTCGTTACATGCACCAATTATACGAGAGAACCCCTTGCAATAAGGCACCCTAGAATCACACTTCCAAAATAGATATAAATAATTAGTGCATCTTGAACAAAGTGGAGCATTGGTGGACTAAGAACAACATAGAGCATCAATGCTCCCACATGAAACTTGAAAAGTGATGCACCCAGACCTTGAAGTGAGACAAAGTTAATGGGAATACATAAGAATAAGGAGGTCAATGTTGTATGGTGGAGGGAGTTATTAACCCACAATTTTCTTCATGTTGGAACTATTATTATGTATATGGAGTTGAGTGTTGATTTTGTATGGGCCTTTTTTTGGAGTAATGAGTACATAGGGGTAAATGGAATGTATAGGAGTAATGTGCACACAAAGTGTTAAGAGTTGTGAGAGCACATTCCAATAACAAAGTTTACAATCAACCAACATATATGAGGTGCTAACTTTAATTACCATTTAAGTAGCATTGCGAGTAGTCAAGCTTGGAAACTGAAATTTACTTTCTCTTGGCAATTTGAATTCAAACATATATCTATGTGTTGAATGGATTGGTTGTTTGAATTTAGTGTTTTTCATATTAAAGGGGCATAGTATCATATCATTTAGTGAATACACGGGGTTGTAACTTGGTTGGATTCACATCAACACCATAAGTAAAAAAAAAAAAAGGCTTCATCTTGGGCTCCATGGAGTTCTTTTGAGTGTTCACCAATATTTTGCTTATGGATCATGACATTATCATTAAGGTTAGAATGATTTGGATCTAGGTAATTCCTATAGTAAGGGAATTGGAGACAATATTCTTGGGAACAAGGATGGTAAGATAGGTTTTAGGATAGCACTTGTCCCTCATATGCCTAGAGCTATGGGTGTTTAAGCCTGTTCGTACATCGTATGCTTGTAGGGTGTACCTTCTCATGTATGTGTTAGGCTATAATGCCAACATTATACACCGATTCTAGTTGTGCCAACCACCATATTGATGTTATAGTGCATGAACATGTAGGTGTGCAACCATGTTAGGAGTGGTCCTATAATCATTGGTTAAAAACCTACAACTCCATGGATACAGGGGACAAGATTTATCCCCATCCATAAGATAGATAGTAAGGAGTGTTGGGAATAAGGTCGACATCACATAATGAAGAAAACTATTAACCCACTTCTTCATGTGTGTAGCTATTATGTCATTATATCCAAAGTACTTCTATGTATTTGATTTGATTGTTAAAAAACATATTAAATTTATTTAGTATGTAGAGGATTATATATATATGTGTGTTATTATATAGTGTTTTATGATTTTTTAGTAATTTTTAATTGTGGGAAATTGATAATATAAGTAGTTATATATTTTACTAATGTTAAATTATAATCAAATATTTTATAATTTAGATCAATTTAGAATTGAGAAAAAAAAATTATAGGTATTATTGTACCATGCACAAAACTTAGATCATGGTGTAACTCCAATTATACTTGAAATTTCTACTGGATTCTTATCAAATTATAACAAAAATGATCCCTTTACTATAAGTTTAGTTCTCTCCATTATATACATGACATGACTTAATGCACATAAAGCATATAACCCATTTCATTCACCGCAATTTAAAATAACTAACTATTTATAATGAAATTATTAAATTACACTATAAGAATAACTAAATCAATAAAATAAAATAAAATAAATTATATCATATACATGACATGACTTAATGCATGTAACGCATATAACCCATTTCATCCACATAAATTTAAAGTAACTAACTATTTTTTATGAAATTATTAAGTTACACTATGAAAATAACTAAATCAATAAAATAGAATAAAATAAATTTTCTAAAGATAATATAACTTCATATTATTTCATTAATCTAAATTCATTTAAATTCTTTGAATTTATCAATTGTGAGAAGAACGACATCGTTAAAAAAAAATAGAATAAAATATTTTTTTAAGAATAATATAACTTCATATAATTTAATTAATCTAAATTCATTTAAATTTTGGAGAAGGAGTACATCGTTAAAAAAAAATGCAAAACATTTTTAAAGTGATAAAAATTTGATCCCTCCAATCATTTAATAAATTTAAAATGGAAATAACTTTAATTTAATTAATTAATTTTTAAATATGTCAACTTCAAATTTATTATTATTTATATGTTTATATTCATGCAAAAACATCCATGATAAAAATTTGATCCTCCAATCATTTAATAAATTTAAAAATTGAAATAACTCTAATTTAATTAATTAATTTTAAATATGCCAACTTCAAATTTATTATTATTTATACGTTTACTATCTTATTCCACATTAGTATTACAAAGATTTACAAAGATTCATTTGATTACATAGCTCAAAATGGATTTAACACAACTTAAAATGGATTTCTATTAAGTATAATGGAATTTTAAAAAATATTACAAAATCATTTTAGATTATAAATTTTTATAATTTTTTCATATATGTAATAGTTTTTTTGACAAGAACAAGTATATCAGATAGTGGTTTTCCAAGTGCTTAATCAGAAAGTTATTGGAATAAGGAGGTTGGTGACCTCTAATAGTGATGCCAACCTTCTTGTGAATGTCTTGTGAGTCCAATCCCATTTGCTTCTTTAGCTAATTCGAGAAAATGACGTACGAGTAATTCTCACAAACCGGTGGAGCACAAGAGGAATACGTATAAAAGCATTGCAACCTAGGATGAAACTTTAAAGAAGGGATACAACTGTTTTCGAGAACCTAAAGAAATGTTGGAATCCGCCTCCTTTTCTCTGCGCGCATTATTGGTCTTTCACCCTCTGGTAAGGGGTGGAGACAAAACATTGTCTTCCGGTTCAAAAGTTCCCCCAGAGCCACTAGAAAGGACTGTAACAACCAGGCCTGCATAGGCAAAGGGTTCCGGACCTGAAGCCCGAAATTCTCTCGCAACTACTGGGCCTGGGGGGTGGAGTCCAGAAGGCTTTCATCTGCCGAAGGATCTTCCTTGACTGCTGTTGCTTCTGGATCTAGGGCTTCATCTTCCTTCGCGATCAAAGCTGCTTTTATTTTCTAGAGTTGCCTCTCGGCCGACGAGTGGCCTTCGGAGTTCGGGTAGTGGACTTTTCGCCTTTGGCCGCCTTTGTTGCTAGATATCGGCCGAAAATCATCTTTGAATGGTCCGGCCCCTCGCAGGCTTTGGGGGCGCCTTTGCTAAATGACCGTAAGCATGGCACCGAAGTCACTTAAAAGGAATATGCTCGTAATCCAGCTCTTGGATACGGCACCAATCCCCCAGGGAGAGATTAATGGATTCCGGAAGGCCTTTCTCGAGGTTAACCTCGACACAAATTCGAGCGCAGGTAAACAGATCCCCTTTCGGCTCCACACCGTCCAGGAAACGCCCAAGCTTATTCCCACGTCCTCCAGAGAGCTTTTCCCCTGGAGATGCAAGGGAAGATGAGGCGTACTCTTAACCCAAATGGCCGCGTGATCTCGGCTCCAGATTGAAGTTAAGAGTCCGTGGGGGCTAAGAACAACCCTCTCACCCCCATAAAATAGGGTCCAGATCTAAAAAACTAGATCACAGTCCTCCGTCTCCTAGAAACTGAAGACAAAAATACCCCTTGCCTACTACGCACGAAGAGACTTTTCCCTGTATCAACGACTTACAATGATCATCCATCCATGCCTCCACCGCTTTGGCGCTAGGCCATAACCCCGTAAAATTTCCAATGAGGGCCTTTTCTGCTAGAAAGAGGGCAAGATTGCAAGGCTCCTCCTCGAGATAGCTCTAGATAAGGGATCTCCTCCATCTTCTTAACAAACTTAGACAAAAGAGAAGGCTTGGATTTAGGTCCCACTGAGTGACTAACGCTTTCAATGCTTCCAAAGGATCTTCTTCCATATCGACAATCGGATCTGGGGCCATCATAACAGGTAGGCTTAATTCACCACCAACAACAAACAGAAAAATCCAGAGCAAATCGTAGGCAAGCCAACCGGGCCGCCTCCAAATGCATGCAAAAGAACACGAGGGACGCTTCTAAAAAAACGCCGACCACAGTCTCAGATGTGAATCCCGATCAGTCGCTACGCATCTAAGATCCATACCGCAATTTAAAACCAGAGCTTTTAGGTGGCTAATAGGCTTAGTCTCAATGCATTGACATCTCGTCTCGCCATCTGCAGACATGTTTCGTCCTAATAGTTATAGTTAGACAACATCAAATTTAATGATATTTTACTAAAATGGATTTCATAAGTATAATGGAAATTAAAAAAATACTACAAAATCATTTTAACTTATAATTTTTTCATATGTGTAATGGTTAGGCAATACCAAATTAATGATATTTTACTAATTATATATATATATATATATATATATATATATATATATATATATATATATATATATATATATATATATATATATATATTTTACATTTTAGAATATAATTTTAAATATTTTATTTTTTAACTATCAATTTTTTTTTAGGTTTTGAGACATGATTTATTTTATGTTTTTAAATATATAAAAACAAGAGCTTAAATAAATAAATTACAATAAATAATAATATTAATTTTTTTCATTGTGACCATCTTGAAAACTACATCCACGAAATAATGTACATCATGTTATTTATAAAGAATTAAGGTACAGTCAGTTTACAATCATATCAATTTCCTAGGAGAAAATGTCATCAAAGTGAGATTTAAATAACTTGACGAATACAAACAATTCCTCCAACCAACTGAACTACACTTTTGATCCCTTTAATTATAAATGATTAATGTAAACCTTGCCAATTATAATAATTCCAAAAGTTAGTTCAAATGAATATGTATCAAAAATGTCTCTTCCCTCAAAGTAGAACATATGAGGTCATGTTTGACTCTCCTATCCTTTTGTAAATCAAATTTGAAAATAAATATTTTAGAAAGATCGTACAATAAAGTTCACTTCCATCCATTTGAAAATAAATATTTTAGAAAGATTAGGTAGAACAAAATAATTGGTGTATACTTTTTTGGTTATGAGAAAAAGGATTTTCTTTGGGCATTGATTTGATTTCTAAAGTTTACGTATATACATACCCCACCCCTCTAGATTTGAACCTATAATCTTCAAAAGGAAAGAAGACCAAATTACAGTATATACCCTTTTGTTTGTGAGAGAAAGGATAAGACCAAATTGGTGTATACCCCTTTGTTTGTGTGAGAGAAAAAAAAATTCTCCGCATTGATTTGATTCCAAGTTTATAGAAATATACATACCCTCTACCCCTCTAAATTTGAACCTATAACCTAAAAACACATATTATAATAATTGTGTTAAAATTGAATTTGATAAAAGTTGGAAGTTACTCACATTACATGGAAATAGTATAAGGTATTAGGGAGTGTGGTACTTTTTCTCAACGTCTGCCACACGGGGGGCCAATCTCTAACGTTATGATTATTTTTGGGGAAGATTTATTTGACTCGGTGGATACTTTTCTCCGCTCTTGGTGTTAAGAGCCATGACATCATCCTGAGGGTCACTTAATTATTAAAAGAATGTAAAGGGAGACAATGCTATTCTGAATCACGGCAAGTATCATGGAGATCAATGTTGGATGGATGATGCACGGATTTAATAACCCATGTTCTTAACTCTTTAAGTCATGACTTTAAGATATTTAAAAGAGATAAGCAATGCAATTCTTATTTATAAAGTGGCTAGGAATGAGGTTATATATATATATATATATAAATGAGAGAGTTTTTCTTTAAATAGTTTTTGGTAGTATTAGATTGAGAAAAGGGGATATGTAGATCTTTTATAGTATTTGAAAAACAATGTTTTTAAGTTTAGTTTCAAGAATTAAAGTTTGGATTCTTTCATGGATGTGAGGTTTGGGGACTATACTTTTGAAGAGTAGATAAAAGCATGATTGAGAGAGTATTTGTTACGATGTTATCCAAATATTTTCATGTTGTATGATCAAAGTCAATTGTTATCATTCTGCAAAATTTTGGAATTCTAAACTCCCACTTTTTAGGATCTTTTATATGGTGACATGATAATTGTGCTCTCTATAAATGTGAGAAACTCTAAGAGTAGTGGTCTTATTAGATATCCATATCTCTCTCTCAAGTCCTCTATGGACTAAGCATAACGTGGGATCAATTCATGTTGGTATATGAGAGCCTTTTCATTACTTCAACTCATTGACCTTGATATTGTAGACCACCCATGCATAGTTTTTCAGTTGAAGTTCTTGATCTCTCTAAGGGTGAGATAAACAATGGTATTCATACTAAGATGTATAGAGCCTATTTTTGGTCCATGGGGTTTGATCCTAGAGATCCACTTTCTTTGAAACTTTAGCAGTACTTGTACTTGTATATCCATCATAAGGATGGGTTCATCCGGCCCCAACGCTACACTAGACTCCAATTACCTTGTAGCCAAAAGGTCCCTCTCGTCTAGCTCAAAGTTTTTTCCCACTAGTATCACATTGAGGCAGATCACCATATTCCTCGGGAGCACATTATTTACTAGATATGGTCCTTAGAGCTTGAAATTGAGTACCATTTTGTATTCAAATGTTGTCCCTACTACAATATCAAAAGATGGTTCATTTGTTTCTTTAGAGATTCACTTTGTTCTCTCCAGAAAGTCACGGCTTATGAGGACTAGATATGCTTATCCCTCTTCCTCTAGGAGATGTTTGATCTTCATTGATGACTTACTAGAGGAAATTTCCCCACACATACATGCATTAGGTTGACTACATCGTAATTCCAACACTTGAACACTAGTAGGAAGAAGCCACCCCATGGCTAGCTTATGGGCTCACATGATATATTCGCAAGGTGTCATAGACCCAATGAATTTGATGGATTCACACCCCTTACATATTTCTTTGTGTCCTTGAATGTTAGAAGTGCTTCTCAAGTGCAACAAATATCTTCCATGAAGCCTTGTTCTTCTTGAGCTTCTTCATTGTTCCCATCTCGTTGAGTTGGTGCATTCTTTCCTAATTTTAAATTCTTTATCTCACTTTTAGGTATTCCTTAGATTGTGCTTATGTATGTTTCCACTTTTACAAGAATTCTTTATTGGTTGAGTTTTGATATTATGATGTGCTTTTCACTAATAATGAAAAAATGTGGGAAACAAATTGAAATGTATTAGGGATGAAAGAAAGAAGTGACTACACACTACACCAATGATGAAGTATGTTAGGAAAATCCAACAACTTAACTTGTAACAACTATATATTTTATTGATAAGATATTTGAAAGTCATGGTAATTATGAAGAATATGAATTTTGTTTGATAATAACTTATAAAAAACGATGAAAAATGTTAGGAAAATCCAACAACTTAACTTGTAACAACTATGTATTTAATTTGTAACAACTATATATTATATATTTTCATTGATAAGATGTTTGAAAGTCATAATAATTATGAAGAATATGAATTTTTTTTGATAATAACTTATGAAGATTTGTAATTATGAAGATTTAACAACGACTTATAACAACTATATAGTTTGTTGATAAAATATTTGTGGGGTCCATAGCACTATATTATTTTATTATAATAATATATAAGTTTTTATTATTTTTTTATGTCAATAGATGGGGTTGGTTATTAATGTAGTAGTTGATTTGTTGCAAGTATGTTTGCAATTATGAAGAATATTAAGAAGTTCTTTCAACAACTTGTAACAACTATATAAATTATTGGTAGGATATTTTCAAGTTATGCTAAAGATTTGTAATAACTAAACAATTTTGGTGTTGTTACTAATGCAGTAGTAGATTTGTTGCAAGTATGTTTGCAATTATGAAAAATATTAAAAAGTTTTTCTCATAACTTATAACAACTATAAAAGTTATTGGTAGGATACAACTATATACATTATTAGTAGGATAAAGTTATTCTAAATATTTATAACTAAACAATTTTTAATGAGATCTTTGTATGTTTTATTTTACAATATATAAATTTTATTATTTTATGTTAATAGATTGTTTGATATTAATAAAATAATTGATTTGTTGCAAAGTAAGTATGTTTTTTCCTTTCTCTTAATGCAAATGTGTGAAAAATATCAATTAAAACATATATATTTTAGTTATTTGTCATTATTTTTATGATTATAATTTTTTCCTCTATTTTTTCTTTAAATTTTTAATATTTTAATAATATTTATTTCTAAACTTTGTTTTTAAATTTATGTATAAATATTTTATATATATATTTTTTATTATTCCCTAATTTTATTAAAGAATGAAAATAAAATTTTTATGAACAAAATTGCAAATGAAAAAACGACCATAATTATCCTAAATGAATAATTTCACTATGCTTATGTCTAAACACCAAGAGGTTTGTGAGAATATCTTGAAGAAAGATGAGTGCTAATTACTACAAAATTATACCTTTAAATTTAATTAGTTTTTATAAATACAATTATTATAAAGATATGTTTTTAAAAGAAAAAAAAGAAATGATTAGTAATATCATTTAGTTTGATAACATAAATTAAAAAGGAGTAATATGGTTCATCCATTTCAAATAATAAAAAACTCAAAAAACTATTTTCTATTTATCTTGTTATCAAAATTTTAAAACTATTAATGACAATTGGCTAGTGTAAACCTTATAAATTGACCAAGCAACAAAATTGTCTTACAATACATCAACAAAGTCAAATATTTTTGTTACAAGGATGGGCATCCTTTTGAATTCCAACTATAGAAGATAGAATGGAAGGGTCTTGATTTCCATCTTGTTTTGAATATTGTTGAACCGTATATTCTTCCATTGCTACTATCCGAATTGGTCCAAGAGAACCAAATTGTGACAATTTAGGATGTAGAGTTCCTCAACTCTTCAAACCCAAGCCTCTGCTCCAATTGTATATGCTAAACCTTTTATTGCAACTATTTTGTATTGTCTTCTTCTTCCACTAACTTATCCCTATTTCTTCCATCCCCTAATTTCAAAAGAACCAATTTACTATAAGCCCAATTGTCATTTCATCCCTATCATTTTCCTTCTCAAAACCTTGAAATCCCTAGCATAATTTTTCTCCCAATCCTTCCTCCAAGTTTCCCACCTTCTCATAGCCATAGAAATATTCTCTTGAAAATATTTTGCATGCCTTTCACAATGCTGGATAGAACTGCGAAGGTTAGAGTGATCACAGAAGGAACATATGTTTAGGTGTTCATGTGAATTTTTCATCTTCCTAGCCTCTGACTTATATAACAACAAATTCAACTAGTAGACTTTTGAAAGCACATGAGGAATATAAGAGAATTCTAATACCTTAGCATGACAATAAGATAGACTCCCACTCCAATTCTCCTTCAACCAAACATGAAAATCAACATTCTACATTGTAGGGTCCCGGTTTTCCTTCAACTACCCCCACTCTCCAAAATTCCAAGATACTACCAGAGGTAACCTAAGAGAGTTCCTTCCATCGATTGAATTTAGTCTTAAGGACACCTCATGTAGGCTACCACTAAGATACAAATCCAAAGGTTTGAGTGAATAGAAGGGAAACATAATACTCTAGGTAGACACTAGAAGAGAGAACCACTCCTTGAATCCTTTCAATCGATCACCATTGGGTGAAACAGAGTTCTAAATTGAAAACATAAGCCAAGACAATATCCCACAAGCAAAAACCAGTCCCATCCTTCCAACCTTGATTGTAAAATTTCTTTTAGTGTAAAGTAAAAAAAATCACAGATGATATGCACTAATTTAAACTTTCGTGCTACATATTTACTCACAAAATTTAAAACTTTTGCAATAAACAAAAGTGTGAAGAAGGCATCGATATCACAAGTTGATCGGGGTACTTTAAAACTTTGGATTGGTAACAAAAGTGGAATTTTCGCGGTGATGAAAGTTAAAAAAATCTTCCAATGAACAAATGAAAAGCTAAGTAAAAGAAGCTTTCTCACTTGGAAATTTTTTGGGTTTTATTTGGAAAATGAGTTAATTTGAAAATGAATGATGCTTATGAAAACCTATCAAAACTTGAAAGCCAAAATTGGTTTTTGGATAAGAAAAGAAACTAATGGAAAAATGTGGTACCCAAATTTTTTAGGGTGTGTTGAGGACTCAACAAATGACAATTCACTAGACACACCCAAAATCTATGAATGCATACCTTTGGACAAAACAAATCAATTTCAAGTAGAGTGGTTAGAATAAAACTTAGAATAAAAGGTGTTCATAACTTCTTGTATAATCAACTTTGGAGTGAAGCTTTACCTTGTAATGAAATGCTTAGTTATTTATCCAAGTAGAATGATAAGTTTCTTTTATTGATAACTTAAGCTTTAAGAAAGAAAATGACTTAGATCACACTTTCACTATCAAGAGTTTTTAGATATTTCCAAGTGACTCTATCATTCTTGTGGTGTCACTCTACTGCCAGCGAAAGGAGTGTCCATAGCCCTCACATAGTCACCTTCGGCCATCACGTTTCCTTTTCCTGCTAACAACTAGTATCCATAGCCCTAATTTAAGTCACCCCAAAATCTCCGACCTTGCTTCATTTCCAGTGAGCATCCATAGCCCTCACAAAGATATTTTCATTCCCTCATTAGATAATATGTTTCACCTTAATATACTTCCCTTGAACCCTTTAAAAAGGTTGTTTATTTTCTTGTCTTTCTTTTCATATAATATATTGTCATTTTCTTCAAGTAGAAGAGAATAAGGTGAAACAAAGCCTTCAATATTTTGAGGATGATATATTTTGGTGAAGGCATGAATCAAGTAACTAGGCATTAGGATTGTCCTTTCAAGAGAATAATGACATTCATCCAACTCTTCTCATTTTTTTTGGTCGTCTTTACAAACATTATGACTTATTTGATCATTCATGATTGGTAACAACTAGTTCTTCCATTGACAAATGCATTGAATGTGTCCAAAATTGCATATATAAATGAAACTATGAATAATTCTTTGCCTCCTTGTTTAATTCATAGTTGACTCATTTTACTTTTGATAGAAGAAAGAATCAAATATGTATCAAAGAGACATGTTCCTTGTTTTCACAAGTGTTGAAAACTCAACATATCTAAAGAGGATAAGGGAAAACAAAATTCAAATAAAACATGCAAACTAAGTAATGATAAACTTAATTGTCTGGTACTAAAATCAAACCAAAATTGTAAAAAGACAACAAAAGGATATATACATTTGATTGTTTGTGTAAGGCAATTAGGTGAAATAACGCCTAAGAATTTGGCCATTGACAAGAAGGGAATCAAGTTCGACTTGTAGTCTTTGTAACTTGAAACTTAATATGATTTCCTTTAGGTTCATTGAGTCTATCCCATTTAAGGACCAAATCACCTATCTCAAAGTTTTTTTCACCAACATTGTGTTCATCAAACCACCTTTTGATGATTTGTTGATAAGCCACTAATTTATGTTTAGCTTTCTCCCTTTCCTCCTTTAGCATAATCAATGTATCAATTCTATTCTAGAGAGTAGAAGAAGGATAACCCCTTAAGGTTTGGAATAATTTTAATGATGGTAATAAAACATTTAATGGAAGAATTGCTTCTTGCCCATAAACCAAATAATAAGGAGAACTTCCCAATACTCCTTTTGGTGTGACTCTATTTTCCCAAAAAAACATTAGATAAAGAGTTATGCTAGTTCATATGATTTATGGCTACAATACTTTTTAGAATGAAGATCAAATTTTTATTTGTTAATTTAGATACTCCATTATGTTTGGCAACTTACAAAGTTCTTTCCCATGCACAATATGAATACGCTTGAATCAAAATCATATTCTTCATATTCTTGATGGTTGTCATCCAATTTCCTCCTCTCCCCTAACTCTTATTGAATAAATAACGATCAAATAGTGGGGGCGAGGGACTATCACTTTAGTACGAGTTTTCAAAATGTAAGTCATAAAGTGCTTAATAGCCCTTGAGAGAGCTCAGAGCATGTGCTTGTTTGTCTACAACAAGTTAATCGAGAGCTGTGGTCCTTGAAGGTTTGTAGTCATGAAAGAAACAAATGCTTCATTACCTTCAACATGTTCAATATCTCTTTGCATTAGCTACATGAGAATGATTTTAGCTACATGAGAATGATTTGAAGTGAATGTGTAAAGAAGAAAATTAAGATTGAAATTTGGATAAATGTGTAAAGAAGAAAATCAAGATTGAAATTTGGACTTTGGAATATTATACAGTTTTAATTTTTTCTAAAGATTTATCTTCTTCCTTATTCCATTTAAATTCAACATTCTTTTTAATCAAACATTCTACAAATTCATGGATAAATTTACAAATAAACTTAATTTTTCCTTTGTAATTGTATTTTTAGAAAACTTTATTCAATTCAGAAAATTCAATACACAGATGAATCTTCAGTTTGAAACATGGTTTTCAGTCTATCTTCTTCAACCAAGAAAACTTGATTGAATCCTAAGAAATCATCACGTAATGAAAAAAATTAAGATCCTGATACAAGCTACAGTATCTGATACATCGGAGGAATGAATCTTTAAAAGCTTTATTCATTTCCCAGAAGTCAATACACAGATGAATCTTGCCAATTGTTCTTCCTCATTGGAATCATTTTAACTACCCAAGCAAAATGTCAAACTTGAAAGATAATCTTGGCATCAAGCAGCTTTTTCAAATCCTTTTATTGGATGAATATATTTATATTTGCTGATATATATCGGAGCATTACAACATTAACGAATATACTACTGCACTTTTAAATTTCTATAGTATATATTCTAACAAAAAGACTCCGCAATTGAATACCTAATGTTTAGGATAATTGTGTTAAAATCGAGTTGGTAAGTGTTGGAGTTGCTCACAGCGCACAGGAATACTGTATCTATGCTTTTAGAAAGATTTATTTGACGAAGATCACGGACTGGTGTTATGAGCCATGACTTCATTCTCACCTCACTCTCCTATTAAAAGAATGTCAAGGGAGACAATGTTAGTGTGTGAATCACACTGTATCACGGAGATCAATGTTGTTTGGTTGTTTGGTGTACATATTTCTATGTAAGAGTTTGATTATCATTAGGTGTTTTCTAAACATTCAATTTTTTGAATTTTTTCATCGGAATCCCAAGAAATAGATATTGGTGAAATCACCAGTTTTTGTTGTTTAAATTGCATTTTTGAATGTAAAAATGGATTCATCACTCTCAAAAACCCTAGGGGCACTATAATTATACAGACTCAATTACTCAAATCTGGAATTCCAATAATTTTTGGCCAAATTTAAGTAAAAAATTGATCGAAAAATATGCCCATAAAAACTCCAAAAAATCACTACAGCAACCCTTTCATGAAGGATGCAACCCATCACGATATTTTTTATTGCACCACCTTGATCGTGTGTTGTGATCCACAATCATAATTTATGTTGTAAAAAGTTGATAAAAAAATATGCTCATAAAAACTCCAAAAAATCACTACATCGAAACAACCCTTTCATGAAAGATGCAAAGCATCATGATATCTTGAAAGATGCAATGCATCATGATATCTTTTATTGCACCACCTTCGTCGTGTGTTGTGATCCACAATTATAATCTATGTTGTATCTGGACTATAAATCTCATTATAATTTGTTGCACGATCATTGTAAGCAGCTAATATGGACGCACTGGTTTCAATATCCACGCCATTCCTCCCTCTGTAATGTTATTATTTTGTCTGGGGAACATTACTTGGACTACAAATC
>SNQJ01S0160070.1:8035-21771 GCA_010110895.2 Picea sitchensis
ATGTCTCATCCTTGAAGGGTTGGATGTCGTATGAGAATCAACACTGTTGGCTGACACGAAGATCTCGTCCTTGGCGAAGCCACCCGATGTTGTATGGTTGCGGGTGTGGTGTTGTCGACAATCCCAACTATTTGACAACCTCTGCTGAGATGAGGTTCTTATGGCTTCATCTATCAACAATAAAATGCAGTGGGGTCCCCTTCATCCACATTTGTGATTCAAAAAGGCGCTCCGCCTCTTTATGATCTGTTGGTTCTTCTGGTTGAATTTTTGCGGCTGCGGCAATAGTAGTGGGGTCTGCGTCGATGATCTGTTTTTTACCAGTATTTTCAAAATCAGATTCTGAATCAGGGTTCAACTCCTTGTCTTTGATCTCGGCCACCAATGAATTTTTTGAGCGACATTCATCGGTGTTGTGCAAGGGGGTTTTGTGGAAATCACACCATTTTCAAGTGTCCTTCGTCTTCCCGTGACCCTTATTTTCCTGTGGCTTAGACTGTTTTTCAGAAAGTTGTTTGTTAGGGTCATTTTTCTCATACTTTGGTTGTTGCGGATTTGCAGATCCGAACTCCCATTTGTTCTGGTGCCTAAATTTCTGCTCGATTTTAACATCATATCGATACGTAGCACCGAGTGATGAGATATCCATAAAATCCATTTCAGTTTGGATGTATCTGTGTAGAGTTTCGTGGTATTTCAGAACCAAATGTCACTAAGTGTCTTTGATACCCAGCTTGATGCACAAGGTATGGAAGGTATTGGTGAAATCTGAAACTGCTTGGCCCTCTCTTGCCGCAGTGTGGTCCATCTCATGTATTGGTCCTCATAGTTGCCAACAGGGTAATATTGTTCCTTTACCTCATCCACAAAAATATCCCAAGTGGGTTCTTCCCCATATATTCCAAACACCTATGTGGAACTTTTCTCCTAGTAAGTTTCCCACCAATGTTTGACATAGGGGAGATCCTTAAGGAGTGCGAAGGTGATCTTTTTCTTGTTAGAGAAATTATGAACAAAGAAATAACCTTCTAGAAGATTTAACCATTTCTCTAGGGCATCTTCATCTATATGTTTTTTAAGTATGGGAATATCAAAATTAACTTATACCTTGAAAGTCGAGGTGCCTCCAAAGTGGCCACTTGATGAAGATGCGCCCGTTGTTATCAGTAGACGTTGAAGGATGTGGGAAAAATTCTTCATCATTTCATCCCTCTGTCGCGTGAGAGTTTGCTCAAGCAACAAATTGATAGAATCATATGCTCTGTCATTTTTCTTTTCTTCCGCCATGGAGGGTTTCTTTGGTGTGTGAGAGCGATTGTCCTCAAGAGAGACAATCTCGAGACCCAACTTGCTATACTCGGACCTCGTCGGGGACATGCACTGAAAAATGATCAAGAGTAACCTACTCTGATACCACTGATCCAGATTGTTTTCGGCATGAAATGAAAGAAAATATACTACAATGAAATACACATAAATATTTCTAGAAACAGAGAAATATAGTAATACACGATTTCAATTAATGAAAGAAATGTACATAGACTGTAAAAATACAGAGTGAATGACTCGCTATAATGGTGGAAGCTTATCTCTGAGAAGATATGTGACGGCTACTCGCATTCGCAAGAAGATGATTGTGACAATGAGGCTCCAAAGACCTTTTTAACATAAGTAAAATCCAAAACCCTAACCCCAAAAGATGAAAATCCAAAAGGTTTGTGGGCCCTGATGAGGGTAGTTGATACGTCAACTTCCTAGGGGCGTAACGTTTTCCTATGATATTTGTTTGGGGCTCGTGATACACCGTTGGAAATATCTAACCGAGAATAACGATTTTTGACTAGCCCAGTTTAGTCCCTCTAGAGGTCTCCTGGGCCCCAAATCCCCAAAAAACGTCGTTTAGGGCCTCAAAATGACTCTGGAAGTTTGGAACCTGAAAAATTGCCAAAATGGAAAACTGTTTTTCGAGCCCTGGAATAGGTGGGTGGCCACCGATATTCACTTAGATCAATCCTCCCTCCTTTGAAAGCAATGGTCTCCATTGCATTGAGTTCCCGTGGGAGAGAGAGAAGCATTTGCTAAATCTGAATCTTGGTGAGCTGCTTGCCTTACTGGAGATGTCACGTTGCTTGGTTTGTGGAAGGATATCATGAACTTGTTGTTTCTGGGGTTGAATCTGTTCAACCGATTGTACATGAGATGTATGTGTGCAGAAGGAATATTTGTGCTTTGTTGCAGCCTTTTCGACCCGCTTCTGTTGGATCAAAGATGCTTGGGTCGAGGTTGTAGTGGTTGCAGTATCCTTCTGTTCAGTTCTTTAACATATTGTGAAGAAGTTGAATTTTGTAGTATGAGATACTAACTTGCGGCACTGTTTGTGTGGGACAGTAGTTGGAACTACCTCTAGTATTACGTAGAGATGACCTCCCAAAGTAACAATGCCACTAAGGGGTCGAGACTCATAAACAACGTGGAGCTTCCACATATATGGTTGGACCAAGAGAACATCACAAACATCTAGTGGGGAAACATCACATAATACCTCATCCTTGAAGGGATGGATGTCGTATGATAATCGACACTATTGGCTGACACAAAGATCTCATCCTTGGCGAAGCCACCCGATGTTGTATGGTTGTGGGTGTGTTGTTGTCGACAATCTCAATTGTTTGACGACCTATGCTGAGATGAGGTTTTTCTGGCTTCTGCTATCAATAATAAAATGCAGCGGGGTGCCCTTCACCCACATCTGTGAATGAAACATGCTCTCCCCCTCTTCAAGATCTGTTGGTTCTTCTGGTTGAATTGTTGTTGTCACGACAATAGTAGTGGGGTCTTCGTCGATGATCTGTCTTTTACCAATATTTTTAGAATCATATTTTGAATCAGGGTTCAACTCCTTGTCTTTGATCTCGACCACCAATGACTGTTTTGAGCGACATTCATCGGTGTTGTGCCAGGGGATTTTGTTGAAATCGCACCATTTTCCAGTGTCCTTCTCTGTCTTCCCGTGACCCTTCTTTTCCTGTGGCTTAGACTGGTTTTTAGGAAGTTGTTTGTTAGGGTCGTCTTTCTCATACTTTGGTTGTTGTAGATTTTCAGATCTGAACTCCTGTTTGTTCTGGTGCCTAAAGTTTTGCTCGATTTTAACAGCATATCGATACACAACACCGAGTGATGAGATATCCAGAAAATCCATTTCAGTTTGGATGTATCTGTGTAGAGCCCCGCAACATTTCAAAACCAAATTTCCCTTAGAGTCTTTGATACCCAACTTGGTGGACAAGGTATGAAAGGTATTGGTGAACTCTCAAACTGTTTGGCCTCTCTCTTTTTCGCAGTGTGGTCCATCTCATATATTGGTCCCCATAGTTGCCAACAGGGTAATATTGTTCCTTTACCGCATCCACAAAAAAATCCCAAGTGGGCTTGGTCCCATATATTCCAGACTCCTTTGTGGAACTTTTCTCCCAGTAATTTTCCCACCAATGTTTTACATGGGGGAGAGCCTTAAGGAGTGCGAAGGTGATATTTTCCCCGTCGGAGAAATTATGAATAGAGAAATAACCTTCTAGAAAATTTAACCATTTTTCTAGGGCATCTGCATCTATCTGTCCTTCAAATATGGGAATATCAAAATTAACTTGTACCTTGAAAGACAAGGTGCCTCCAAAGTGGTCGTTTGATGAAGATGCGCCTGTTGTTATCGGTAGGCGTTGAAGGATGTGGGAAAAATTCTCCATCATTTCGTCCCTATCTCACGTGAAAGCTTGCTCAAGCAACAATTTGATAGAATTGTCTGCTCTGTCGTTTTTCTTTTCTTCCTCCATGGAGGGTTTCTTGAGTGTGTAAGAGAGATTTTCCTCAAGAGAGACAAGCTCGAGATCAAACTTGCTATACTCGGACCTCGTCGGGGAAATTCACCGAAAAATGATCAAGTGCAACTTTCTTTGATACCAATGATCCGGATTATTTTTGGCATGAAATGAAAGAAGATATTCTACAATGAAATACACATAAATATTGCCAAAAATAGAGAAATACAGTAATACACGATTTCAATTGATGAAAGAAATATACAGAGACTTTAAAAATACAGAGTGAAAGACTCGCTAGAATGGTGGCAGCTTATCTCTGAGAAGAGATGTGCTGGCTACTCGCATTCACAAGAAGATGATTGTTACAATGATGCTCCAAAGGCCTTTTTAACATAAGTAAAATAAAAAACCCTAACCCCGGAAGATGAAAATTCAAAAGGTTTATGGGCCTCGATGGGGGTAGTTGATACGTCAACTTTCCAGTGGCGTAACTTTTGCATACGATCTATGTTTGGGGCGCTCGATACACCATTGTAAAGGTATAACCGAGAAGAATGATTTACGATTGGGCCAAGTCAATGCCAACGACATTCACCTGGGCCCCAAATCTCCAAAAAACGTCGTTTAGGGCCTCAAAACGGCCTTGGAAGTTTGGAACCCGAAAAACTGCCAAGATGGAAAACCATTTTTGAGCCCATGGAATAGGTGGGTGGCCACCGATATCCACTTGGATCATTAAGGCTCTTGTAGAGAACCAAACATAGAAGAAAATAAAGGTGTTGAGTACAAATAATGTTGGAGAGTTCTACGAGAATGAATTTGAGGAATTATGTAAGAAATGTGATATAGCAAGGCAAACGACTACTCCATACACACCTCAACAGAATGGGATTGCAAAAAAGATGAATAGGATGCTAATGGAAAAATCAAGGAGCATGCTCAGTGGTTTCGATTTAGGATAGGGATTTTGAGCAGAAGCAACGAGTAATTCATGCTATCTGTTAATAAATCACCCTCATTAGCATTGGTGGACAAAATTCCACATGAGGCATGGACTAGTAAGAAACCATTTCTTGAACATCTCAAAGTGTTTGGTTGTTGTGCTTATATACATATTCCAAAGGAAAATAGGAGTAAGATGGATAATAAAGCTGAAAAGTGTATATTTATTGGTTATAAAGATAGTATAAAAGGCTATAAACTTTCGAATCCAAAAACTAAGAAAACCGTTTACAGTCATGATGTTGTATTTAGAGAAGGTAAAGATGTTCCCAAACAAGAATTCCTGCCAAAGTAAAAATAACCAGAGACAATAGAGTTCGAGTTGGAGGGTGAAGAATATGACTCAACAAAATAACATGAATCAAAAGAAGAAGAAGAACGTCATACTCCAGTATTGAGGAGATCGGTTCGAGAAAGAAGCATCCGAAAAGGTCTACTCCACCTAATTTTCACTCAAGTTTTTCTTTATCTATTACTAATAATCATCCCAAGACTGTTAGGGAGGTAGTGGATTCATAGAAAGGTAAACTTTGAAAGAAGGCCATCGTTGAATAAATGGTGGCTCTGGATAAGAATGATACTAGGTATCTAGTTGAGTTGTTGACGAGAAGAAAGTCGTTGGTAGAAAATGGGTGTTTAGGAAGAAGTTGAATGCAAAAGGTAAAGTAGAAAAGTATAAAGATGACCTAGTAGAAAAGGGATATTCCCAGGTAGAGGGAATATATTTTGGTGACATTTTTTCTCCTGTTGCTAAATTAACTTCTATTAGATCGTGTTTGTATGTTGTTGTTTCTTTTGATCTTGAAGCGTAACATATGGATATAAAGACACTGTTCCTACATGGGGATATTGAAAAAAAATTCTACATGAAACAACTGAAAGGTTTTGCAGTGAGGGGTAAGAAAGAGCTAGTTCACAAGCTAAAAAAAGTCCTTGTATGGGTTAAATTAATCTCCATGGGTGTGGTCTCAAAAACTTGATACTTATATTTTGGGACTTGATTTCACAAGGAGCAAAGTTGATCATTGTCTGTAATTTAAATTAGTTGGTGATCATTTTATTTATGTGGTTATGTATGCTGATCGGAAACAACAAAGAAATCGTCAAGGAGGTAAAAACTCAGTTGTCTTCTAAATTTGATACAAAAGATCTTGGTGCTGCAAATTTTATTTTATGGATGGAAATTAAAAGAGATCGAACAAACAAGAAACTCATGTTGAATCGAAGGAAATATGTTGAGACGATATTGCAAAGGTTTAATATGCATGAATGTAAACTGGCCAAGGTCCTTATTCTTGTAGCTATAAATTTATCTATAGATCAGTGTTCCAAGACATGGGATGATGAAGAGGACATGTGTCATGTTCCTTATGCTAGTGTTTTTTGCAGTTTGATGTATGCAATGGTCTGTACTAGATCAAACATTGCACATTCGATGAGATTTTTGAGCATGTATATGTCAAAACCAAGGAAGGAGCATTGGATAGTTGCAAATAATTTTTTCAGGTATTTGCGTGGCACTACATATTATGGAATTTTCTACCAAGGAAGACATGGTGCAGAAAAAAAAAACATTGGACATACATGGATTTGTTGATGTAGACTGGGCTAGAGATCTGGATCACAGAAGATCTACAAGTGATTATGTGTTTAACCTATTTGGAGGATCCATAAGTTGGATGAGCAAGAGACAATCTGTAGTGGCACTCTCAACTATAGAAGTTGAATACATGGCATCTACTCATGCGAGTAAGGAAGTTGTATGGTAACAAGGGTTGTGTTCAGGTATTGGGTTTGTATAGAAAGTTGTAAGGTTAGATTGTGATAGTCAAAGTGCAATATGTTTGACAAAGAACCTGACTTATAATTCTAAGACAAAGCACATTGATGTTCATTATCACTTTGTGAGAGACATGGTTGAAGACAAAAAGGTGTTGCTAGTGAAGGTGGAAACTTTGAAAAATATTGCAGATTCATTGGCAAATTCTATATGCACTGAGAATTTTTCTTGGTGTAGAGAAACAATAAGCATCGTTGATCATGTAATCCTTGGGCCCCATGCATGCAAAGAAAACAACAAGTGGGAGAATGTTGAGTATGTGTTATATTCTTTGCACGATTATCCCTACGAGTGATTTGTTGCACCAAGGATAGTGGGGGGGGGTAGGGGGGTCATGGGAGGGACCAGTAGGCCCCCTTACCTAGGGGTTCAAGGGGAAGCCCCCGAAAAAATAAATTTTGGGTTTTTTTTGGCACAAGGTTGTATGTTTTGGGAGGTTTTGGAACACGGTTTTCTTGCCCATGGTTTTCTAATTTCGGTTAAGAAATTAATGTTGTAATCTAATCCAAGTCAAAGTATTAAGGTTATGGATGATACAAAATCATATATATTGTATTTGTAAATGGTGAAGTTAATACAATGAGAGTTAGAGGTGCAACTCTAAACATTTGTTGGTTTTCTCAGCTAAAGGCTTCCAGGGTAAATTTCTAAGTATTATGTGTGGTTGTTGTTGTTTTCTTTCTGTTTTATAAAGTTGTATGTCCACTACTATATTGTAATGGTTTAAAACCTACATTCAAGAGGGGGTTTCATCTTGCTTTGTGTATTCTTGGTGATTTGGGTCATGGTACCTAACACTTAGAATTAAATGGTACCTGACATTTTGAATTTGTTTAGGGTTTTGTGTTTGGATTTGGTGTTTAGAGCTCTCTACTCTTAGTTCATTTGGATTTTTCTCACTATTGGATGTAGCTTTCTAATTCACTTTTTTTGAGTGTTGGTTGGTTGTGGTGTTTTTCCTTCTTTCCATGAAGTTTGCAGTGTGTCGATGGAGGGATAATTTTTGAAAGATTATGTTTACACCTTCCTCTTGCTTAAAATGATAATATTTTAATAAGCATAAATTTACATGATTTGATGTCAATCACGAAAGATTCACCAACATGTAAAGTGATGGTCAACCACCACTTCATAGTTTAGTGGTTCAATTGTTCTCTTTTGGGGTTGAGGAAAGTCTCTAGGGTTTTGATTGTTTCCATGCTAACAATGGTAAGTGAAATTCAATTCTCCTATTGCTTGTTTTAATTTTAAATAATACATATGTTTGGAGCCTACCCAAGCTTTTGTTTGATTTTTTTTAGGGCTTGACATGCATGTCATGTAACTTATTTGGGCCTTGGCACTATCTCAAACATTCTTAAAAGGGAACTTGGTTGTTGCTCAATTCACCAAGGGCTTGGTATTTGTCTTGAATAGCCTTGTTGTAGTTTCCAAGTTCAAAGTACATTTAGAGTTAAGGTATGGTCCCTACATTAGTCAATGTATTTGTTTTAAGTGGACTCGTTTTGTGTTTGATTGGCATGCCTTGTCACTTATTTGGGCCTTGAATCCATCAACAATGTGCTTAAAAGGTATTAGATGTTCAAATTTCACCTGGGTATTCGTATGTGATACAATTAATGATTTTAATCTGAATTTAGTAACAATGGGTAAATGGTTGTCTAAAGAAAGATTTTGAATGTACCAATATTGGTCACTCCTAGTCATTTTTGCATAACACTATTTATGAATTTTTCTTATCCCTCTATTATTTATATTTATTTTAAGATAAATAACTCTTGGAATCCATTTATTTAGGTTCTTATTGACCAAGTAAGGATACCTGCTTAATTCTTATTCTTCTTTTTCCCTTAGAAATAACTCAAGAAACTCATGGGCACTTTCCTCCATTTTGAGGATGCAAGTACTCAATGTAAATTATATGGCATAGACTTAGTATGTGTGAGCCCATGGGAATTGAACCAGGGACCTGCACATATTGTCGGATTACTGACAATGTCACAGTAACAATGGCATCAACTAATTGAGCCAACAATAGAGGTTGAGACATGCTTAACTTTTTTTTTATGAAATTTTGCATAGGCACCTTAATTTAATTTGAGAAGATGCCTAGGATGACAAATTAGAGAAGAGAATTTACTTTGGTTAGTTTCTTGAATTATATGATGTAATAGTATGCACATACTTGTGTCTACACAATGTTATTTTATTTTATTGAAATATCAAAGGTGGTGCTCTTCTTGTGGTCAATTTATTGTCTGTTCCTTTACTTTACATTGCATCGAATCTGTTGATTTTTCAATAAGTTAGGTTAAGCATGAAGTTCATTCCATTTTATCATTTAACCATAACCATAAATGTTGCAGCAACCAAGGTCACAAGAAGAAGCACCATGCACAAGAACACAAGATGTATCCCGGGAAACCCTTCTCAACAAGGGAAGAAAACCCAGCCAAATCCTTTCTTATATTATTCAAGGGAAATACCTTCACCACCAAGATAAACCCTAGCACACAAGATGGTGCTTCAAACCCTAGAACTCTAGCGCCTAAGAGAGGTGCACACTTTTCCCAGAGAAGTGTACTTGTTGAAATTTCCAAACTCACAAGAAAGATATGATTCCACAATGGGGAATCTTCCTTTACTTATATTAGACTTGACCTATCAACATAAGTGTCTATTGGCTTAACATGGCCGACCTCTCTAAGTCATATTATAATAATAATTATTATTATAATTAATATTAACTAGATTAATTATCTTTTACATTTATTATTAATCACATTAAGGTGGGGCCGCCTTGTACCCTTTACATAACAATTAGGGTTACAAGCAGGTCTGACTCTTGAACAATATATAACAAAGGATCTGATACACCCACTAGTGCTCATCCACTAGGGGCACATCCATAGGGATGTCATATCTTTGGTTCATTGCATTACTTAGAAGAACCAGATCTTCACACATTCACATGTGCTCGTCCACATGCACGTCCACTCTACAAATCTTCTTTCCCATTGCCTCACATAGGAAAATCATCTGGATTCTTCTCATCATCTCTGCTACTCAGAGGAGGCTAATACATCATCTTCATTTCTGTTCACATGAGAATGCACCGAGCACTTTGGGATTTCACACGCTCACCTTGTGCTCAGCCATAGACACGTCTAACTCAACAGATAACCTTTCCGACTGGATAATCATTTGGAGTTCTTCTCAACTCTCTAAATGGAGGAGGTCATCTCTACGTTCCTAGACCTGTCTTAGGCAGGAACCACATACACTTCTTAGGGGCTTTCTCTCAGGTTTGTAAGCTGAGAGAAAGACTCACATAGCTGCAATGATCCACATCTCATAGGTTTGTAAGATGGAGAATGTCTCACATAGTTGCATTCATCAACACTCCCTCTCAGCTAGGGAGACATTCTTCATCATGCCAGGTCTCACATGGATGTACTCTGAATTTTGTTTTTGGCTGGAGTCATAAATACTCCCTCTAAACTAGGAAGGCATTTTTCACCAAGTTAGTCTAGTGAAGATGTATGTAATCTACTCATGTGTAGGAAGGTACTGGATGTGTATGATTTTCCTCTGCATCATATCTCTGATATAAGGACGTTTCATCTCATCGTGTTTCGATCCATCAAGAAACATTGGGTTCTCAAGGAGATTTACACACGACTCTTTGATTATTATCATAGCATCCATCTCATGGTCAAGTAAATCTATCAGAAGCTTGTGAAGCCATATTTCTTCACACACTCGATGCTATATACTCTGCCTCTGTGTTTCTCAAGGCCACAGAGTTTTGTTTCCTGTTGCATTAGGAAACCATGGAAAACTTCATGGTAGAAAAACAACCAGATGTGCTCTTCTGGTCCACTATATTTTCTACTTAATCTGAATCAACATATCCTGAAAACTCAAGCTCACACTAGAGGCATATCTTAGGCCATATCCAATTGTGCCTCATATATATATCAATACATGTTTTGTTGTTGTCTAGTGAGTTTGTCTCGGTTGACTCATGAAATGACTAAGCACACTCACTTCATGGCATGAATTAGGTCTGGTGTTAACCAAATACATCAGTGATCCAATCAGCTGTGGATCAATATCGTATGAATTGTCATCACTCATTTTCTTCAAATCCATTACCATTGGAGTGGGCATGGATTTGAATTTTGTTATACTGAACTTCTTTAATATTTTTACTATATATTTTCCTTGACTCAGGAAAATCTCATTGGTCCTCTGTCATACTTCTTGTCCCAATAAGTAGTGCATCATACTCAGATTATTCATCTTGAATTCAGAAGTCAAGGATTACTTGTATCCAACAACAAGGCTTTCTGAATAAGTTATCAAAATCAGGATCTCGTTATCAACACTGTAATGATATAGGTTTGGATAAAAAACACTCTTGCTGAAATCCAAACTTATCAAGAATTTATCTATCTGATATAGTTTGCAGCTCATTGATGGTAGTACATATGGAAGTGTATCGGGTTTACTGGATCAAGTGTCTCAATATAGACAACTCCCTCTGTTTGTGAGAAATATTTGGCTATAGATCTCGTTTTGTATTTCTCGACACTTCCATCAACTGCGTGCCCTATCTTATAGATCCACTTGGAAGTTACCATAGACTTCCCTTCTGGTCCCTGAATAATATCTTATGCATCATTCTTTGATATATATTAGTATTATTCTGTTATAGCATCTTTCCATACATGTTCTCCTATTGCTTCTCTAAGACAAGGAGGCTTAGCATCAATGAAATGGTTCATGACTGAAGGATAGCTTGAAAATATCTTTTGCTTTCTCGAGATGTGCCTTGAGAGGCTTGTATGTTTCTTTGTCTCTTTGCAGAGTGAGTCTAGGTAGGATTTTTACGCCCTACTGCAATATCTCTAAATATGTCAATTGTAACAATTGGATCAACTGGAATAAGGTATGTCTCCCTATGAACTGCTGAAGGGGGAGAAGGTATTTGTCTTACTATCAATCTCCATTTGAGATTGTATGGATCTTTGAAAGGCTATCTCCTCTTCAAGGACAACGTTTCTGCTTGTTCTTGTATAATTAACGAATTAAATATGGTTTGGACTCCTGTACCAGGGATAATGGTCCAAGTCTTTGAGATCTCCTGTACTAGGAATAATATCCTTCATTTATTTGAAAAATGAAATCAACTATAAAATTCAAGATCAATTGATTTACCTAGTTTGTAGTCATGTCCTTTTAGAGGAAGTACTTCTCCTCTCTCTTCTCTTCACTCTTTTGAGGTGGATCTGGATCAATGTCAGCGATGGAAGCATATTGTCTTCCCTTCTTCCTGGTTGGACAGTTTCTTGCAAGGTGTCCATACTTGTCACATCCGAAGCACTAAATTTTTGAAACATCTCTTCTTTGATAACCTGGATTGGATGAATACTTTTCACCTTTAAATGTTTGCCTAAAATTTATTTTGAATTTTCCTCCCTTCTTTGTATGAAGTGCAAGAGCATGATTTTCTTCTGAGGAATCTTCCACTCCTCTATTTCTAAGTATAAGTTCTTCTTGAGTGCAATCTGTCCATAGCCGATCAAAGGTTGGTAGAGATTCTCTTCCACTGATACTCCGAATGAAAGGATCCCGTGATTTTGGAAGATTCTGGAGAGTGGTTAAGACAATTTCTCTATCTTACATGATTTCCCCAATGGTCTCTAGCTGTTCTTTAATCTCTGATAACTTCATAAAGAAGAGTGCAATTGTGTCGCCCTTCGTTATCTTGGTACTTTGAAGTTGGCTCTTTAAGGTAAGAGATCTGAGAGTGTTGTCACTTTCGAATATTCCTTTTAAAGCTTCATACATATCATAGGTTGTCTTTAGATTGGAAATATAGGGCAAGAGGTGATCTCTTACTTAGTAGATGATTAATTTTCTTTCTTTGACATCTTCTTCTTTTCTTATTTCTTCTCTTTATTTGTAGCTATGGCTGGTAGAGTTTTA
The DNA here is from genome assembly GCA_010110895.2 of Picea sitchensis. Lineage (NCBI taxonomy): Eukaryota > Viridiplantae > Streptophyta > Pinopsida > Pinales > Pinaceae > Picea > Picea sitchensis. The sequence continues at coordinate 20,690 of SNQJ01S0160070.1, forward strand.
TTTGTCACATCCAAGAGGTCATCTTCTTCAAGAGTGACTAGAAGCCTTGATTTCCAGGAGTTGAAGTTGCTTGCTCCATCAATCCTATCTTATACTAATCCTCTGCTCTTCATTTGATTGGTTTCTTCAATTTCTTGTCGACTGGATTTTGAAAACCTAATGATTAGGTTGAAATAAAAACCTTGGATTATATTGGACTTATGACTGCCAACAATCAATTTGATAATGTAACATATATTCTTGCTAATTCAGGAGAATGTTTCTTCAGAAATCTAGAAATAATATTTTGAAGGAAATTTCGACACCCTAGAAACCCTAGGGCCAAAAATCAAAATTTCTCGAAATTTCTATTTGAGAGCTTATGGAGATGCGCTAGAAGAGGCCGTACTCTCTTATGCCAAAAGTGTCCCCAACGTCCAATTTGTAAGGGTTGAATCACTACTGAAAAGAGGGTTGTACGAAATTTCTGGAAACCCTAGAAAGGGTCGTACGGTTCTACAAAAGTGAGATGAGACTTGGTGGATGCTTGTGCAATGGGTTCTTTCAAGACCTGTGCTCTGATACCATGTTTTTTTTTCAATAATTTAGGTTAAGCATGAAGTTCATTCCATTTTATCATTTAACCATAACCATAAATGTTGCAACAACCAAGATCACAAGAAGAAGCACCATGCACAAGAACACAATATGTATCCTGGGAAACCCTTCTCAACAAGGGAAGAAAACCCAACCAAATCCTTTTCTATATTCTTCAAGAGAAATAAATTCACCACCAAGATAAACCCTAGCACATAAGAGGGTGCTTCAAACCCTATAACTCTAGTGCCCAAGAGAGGTGCACACTTTTCCCAGAGAAGTGTACTTGCTGAAATTTCCAAACTCACAAGAAAGATATGATTCCACAATGGGGAATATTCCTTTACTTATATTAGACTTGTACTATCAACATAAGTGTCTATTGGCTCAACAGGGCTGGCCTCTCTAAGTCATATAATAATAATAATTATTATTATTATAATTAATATTAACCAGATTAATTATCTTTTACATTTATTATTAATCACATTAAGGTGGGGCCGACC
>SNQJ01S0160071.1:0-23031 GCA_010110895.2 Picea sitchensis
GAGCTTTATCAACATCCCTTGCTCCTGCCATTGGTGACTAAAGTGCATGGCTTCTTGAACATGTATTACATTTTTGAGAATATGTCTCCCTTTGAAAAATCCACCTTGCATAGGGGAAATGAGTTTCTCTAGCAGAGGCTTGATTCTATTTTCCAGTAGCTTGGACAATTTTTTTTAAGAAGTGTTGCAAAGTGAGATAGGCATGAATATTTCGAAGGAGCTCTGATTAACTTCTTTGGGGATTAAAGCTAGGAAAGTGGAGTTAGTGCTGCCTCCCACTTTGGCTCTTTGTTGGAAAGTTTTGATCATCCTTAGAAAATCAGTCTTGATTATCTCCCAACAAGCTCTATAAAAATGGATTGAGAAAAAATCTGGCCCTGGGGCTTTGTCGGGCTCCATGGACCAAATGACATTGCAGATTTCTTCTTCAGTAAATGGCTTCATGAGGACTAAATTTTCATCCCTGCTTACGAGAGAGGGAATGTGTGAGAGGAAGTATGAGTTAATCTCTTCGCAGTCGGAGCCTTCTTCCTTGTAAAGGCTCTGGAAGTCTATTTCTGCTGCCGCTTTGAGCTGATCAAAACCCTTGTGTATCGATCCATCTGAGGAAGCAATTTCAAAAATGTGATTTCGGGAGAGGTGGGCTCTGAACTGCCGATGAAAGTAGGAGGTGTTTTAGTCTCCAACTTTTAGCCACAAGCTTCGAGACTTAAGCCTTCGATACTCTTCTTCATGGCGAAAAGCACATAAATTTTTGTTTGAGCAACTTGTTCTTTCTCTAAATCTGAGTTGAATATGACCTTGGACTCCATTTCCACTTGCAAATCTGATAACTGATGAACAGTCTCTTGTCTAAGACTAAAGGGGGTGTTGATGGGATTTTTAACACAATCTTTCAGTGCATGTTTTGTTTCCTTTAATCTCTGCTCGCACACAAAGCCTAGAGACCCTCAAACTGGAGAGGACCAAGCTGAGTGGATAGTTTCAAGAAAAGCCTCCTTATCTATCCAAAGAGGGAGGAAACAAAAAGGAATGGGGCCCATATTTTCTTCTTCTTCCAAATTCAATAGGATAGGTTTGTGATCGAAAGTCAGTTTTGGGAGAATATTGGAGGAGATTATCCTCCTTTCTTGTAGGAACGAGCTCTGAATTAAGAATCTATCCAAGCGAGCTGAGATGTGATCAACCCCAAGTCTATTATTTTTCCAGGTGTAGATTCCTTTCAAAGGCTTAAAGTCAAGGAGGTCCCACTGATGGACTAGCTCCTCAATGAATGGGAGCATATGGTCCCTGCCACTATTGCCTCCTCTCTTTTCTTTTGGATCAAATACTAAGTTTAGATCTCTGGCTAGAATTATGTTCGAAGGAGAGAAGATCTCTAAAAAATATGCTAATGATTTCCAACAATCTTTCTTCTCGGAGTACAGGACAGGAACATAAAGATTGAAGAGTGAAAGAGAAATCTTACTTGAAGTATGTCGAAGTTCAATGAAAATCTAGTGTTGAGTCTCGAAATAGATTTCTAAATTAAACTTGTCCTTCACCCACAAGGTTGCAAGGCCACCTAAGGAACCCCTTGCGCTGATGGCTTTCCCTACGTTTTTCTTCCATTTATGGTTGTTGATTTCTAGAAGGGTGTCCCCTTCAATTTTGGTCTCTTGGAGCAAGAGGATCTCTAGAGAGTCATTTTCAGTAGGTCTTGGACTGCTTTGGCCTTCGATGGATTCCCCAAGCCTCTGCAATTCCAAGAGACTATACGCATTATTTAATGGGATTGGAGTGGGTAGGACCTCCTTTGGGGGGCCTTGTTCTGGTATTTATTCTGATGGACATCTCAATGGTGGATTTGCTTCCTTGCATTTTTTTCCTCTCTGCTTCTTCTTCTCTTGATTCTTTGTGAGATTTTCTCCCTGCTCTTTTTGAGGGTCTCTCGAAAGACTCATCCTCTAAAGATCCAGAGTTTTCTGGAGGTTTCTTTTTATTATTTCCGCGTAGGAAGGGGAGGAGGAGATTCCAATTTGGTAACCAGATTGGGTTGCCTCAACATTGCTTTTTTCCACTATGGGAGGAAGGGTCTTCTACTCAAGTTCCTTGATCATTGGATTAGATATTTCTGAGGGATTGCTGAGGATTTCGAAAGAGTTTTTAGAAGCCTCTGAGAATGGAGGGGCTGAGCTCCCTTTCCTAAGATCTTTCCCTGAGGTAGGGGCGCCAAACCCCTTTGGGGCCCCTTTCCCTTTGGATCTCCTATTATGCTTTGGCGGGGCTGCTTTCTGGACCTGTGTCCATTGATTTCCTTTTGATATCTCTACCTCCTCCTCGACCTTCTTTTTGCAGTGTCGGGAGAAATATCCGTAGCCATGGAAATACTTGCATTTAAATGGAAGTTGTTCATAATCCAATTCTTGGATGTGAGACCGCTTTGCGAACTTTAGTTGAATGGCTTCTGGGAGCCCCACCTCTAGATTGACTTCGACGCATATTCTTACACATGAATACTGTTCCTTTCTGTCTACTTTGTCGATGTATTTTCCGAGGGTGTTTCCAATGGATTCTAGTGACTTCAGATTCTCGCAATGCAAGGGTAAATGAGGAAGGCACACCCAAAACAGAACAACCGAAGGCACATATTGTGTCGGATCCAAATATGGAGACCATTTGTTCAGGTACAGACCCTGGGGGACCATAAAATATGGTCCATTCCTGAATATGAGATTTATGTCTTCTGGATTGTCAAAGATGAATATGAAGAATCCCCTACCAACAAGGTGGCTTTTGATGCCTTCCTTTACTAGAGGACTCCAGTTCCTATATGGATTTGGGAGATGGCCATAAGCCTATAAACTGTCCAATGATCCCTCGTTAAGATAAGTTCAATGTAGATCTACATGTTTCTTTTGCTGGGAGGGCGATTGAGGGGATGCTATCCATTTTTAAAAAAAAATTATGCTGCATCTCTGAGACATGTCATTTGCTGCTAACCGCGACCAACTTCTTGAACGCTGTTATCTCAGGAGGGAGAGGGGGGGAGCCTTGGCGCCCCCTCCTGGGGCCATGGTTGTGTGGGCAGATGGAAATAGGGAGCACCAGGGCAGACACGCACGTGGGAAACCTTTTGGAGATGAAAAGTTTTCCCCTCCCCGTTATTTTGACTAGACATAAAAGGACCAATTCATCGACGTACAAGGCAAACATTACTTATTTTTAAGTACTTTTTCTTTTTCCTTTATTACACTCTATAATACTCTCATTAACATTTTTTTAATGCATTTTATAATACTCTCACCAAGTAATTTAATTAATGATTCATTTAATATCTTTCCGAATAAGAAAGGTATATTTTTGTATTTAATTAGTTTTTTATTTTGTTTTTTTTCCATAATATTTTTTTTCTTTTCTCTTTTTTATTTTATTTCTCTTCTTTCCTTACAAAGGTGGAAACATATATCATATGTTATTTGGTAATTAGTGAGGAAATCCATTATTGGCTACTATCTGTTAATGTAGATTGATTCATCATAGTTATTCAAGAAAAACCACGCCTTAAGGGCTTCGGCCAAAAAGATTGGTAGAATACTGGTGGATATCGTGCAAGATACCAGATATAATAAATATGAAGAACATAAATAAAATGCTAGAAATGGCAGAATAACAATAATATAACCAACATAATCTCCACAATAACACATAAATGATATAAGAACAACAACATAAATAACACTTTTGATTCTGACTTGATGTTCACGGGCCTCTTAGAGGGGCACCCTCGGTCCCGGCCTTCTGTTAATAATCTCCAAGATAGGGTTTTCATACCCTCGACCCTTATTATACTAAATATGTACATCAAGAGAAGCATTTAGATGAGATCCTTCGGAAACATAAGCTTCTATTGGGATGTCTTACATCTATGCTTATTCTATTTTATTGAAAGGCCTTATTAATATTGACCTTTATTACATGCGAGTACATTGATCTACTGTGGGGTTGGGACCCTAACATGTCTGCCCCCTTATAAAAAACCTTGTCCTCAAGGCTTGAGATATGGAAGCCTTTCTGAGGAGATGGTAGCTAGTTCCCAAGTGGAATCTACTAGAGTCGTATCTTTCCATTGGACCTAGCACTTCCTTGATGGTTCTCGATGCAGTCGACACTCACTTGTTGGTCCAAAACTACTTGGCTATATGGAAATGGATCCTTCTTGACTAACTCACGGAAGGTTGGTTTGAATTGCTTTAGTTCCAATCACCTTCTTTAAGAATGAAACATGAAAAAAAAGGATGTAGCTTTGAATGACTGGGCAGAGCTAACTTGTAAGACACGGGCCCCACTTGCTTGAGAGTTTTATAAGGACCATAAAATTTGAAGCTAGCCGACAATGCTTGGCAAGGAAAGTTTTCTTGTATGGTTGCCGATGTGAGAGAACACCGTCCCGCCGCAAGTGGCGTTGAGGAAGCGACCTTGATACGCTTGTTCACATGCGATTACATTGCCATGACCAAGTTCTCTTTAGAGTGCGAAAAATATCCTCTCGAAATGTAAGTGTTTGGTCCACCCTTTGATTGAGGAATTTTGGTAAATTATGAGAGGAAGCCGAAGGTGGCTTGTCCATATATAAACCAAGGAAGTCATCTGTGTTGTATGGTAGGAAGTGTTGTACCACCATTTGGCTAGGGGTAACCATTGAGCTTGATGTTGTTGTTTTTGGGAGGAAAAACACCTCGCTATATTTCAAACACTTATTGACAACTTAGTTTGACCATGATTCTAGGGATGATAGGCTGTGTTGAGATGAAATTAGGTGCCCTGTAGCTTAGCGAGTTCTTGCCAAAATTGCTTGTGAAATTTGGGTCCGCGATCATAAACAATAGAGTGCGACATGCCATGAGAAGTTTTGAAGACACGGTCCATGAAAATTTGACTACCCAAGTAGATGTAGTAAATGGGTGTTGAAGGGAAGCTGAGAAATGAGCATACTTGGAAAGGTGATCCACAACCACCATTATGGTTGATTCCCCAATTTGGGTGGTGGTAATAAAGTCCATGAGAGATATCCTTTAAATAGCGAGGGTGGAATCGAGGAGGCGGTTGTAGAATTATTGCTTATAGATTCATTTGTTTCTCCATGTTGTGTTGACACACCTCACATTCAGCGACAAAATTACGGATGTCATTTCCTTTCCATCGAGGAAAAGAGCGTTTGACCACATCATATGTTTGGTGAACCACAGAGTGGTGCCATTATTGGGTGTAGCATGGCTTCGAGAGAAAGTCTAGTGGATTTAATATTTTGTGTTTACTTAAATACAAATGGCCTTTGTATGGAAGCTCATCCTGGAGCCAATAATACCACAGGGAGTTGGAGCATTAGTGCCGCAGTGCTTGGCTCCAGGATGTGAACTTTTGGGATCTTGAAAACATTCCTGGTGCCCGACTTGGAGACGATGGTACAATGAAGGAAAGAGAAAAAGGATCCTTCTTCTTCATATTTTTCGGGATAGTGCATCCACAACCACATTATCTTTCCCTTTCTACATTAATGATCTCACATAATCATGTCCAAAGATCTTAGTCACCCATTTTGTTGCTCAGGGGAATGCGTTGTTCAGAGAAAGTACCAGAGAGCTTTGATGGTGGTATTAATTTGGAAGTGTTACTGCCCCAAGAGATAAGGAGCACCCTGAGATCAACGACATCGAGAATAACCAACATTTCCTTTTCATAAATGGGTTTGCAAAATTCCTTTGGAGACAATTGCCCTGGCTGGTGAGGCCAAAGTTCAACCCTCTTGCATAGGACAACAGGATTCCTTTCCATGAGGCATCACATTCCAACACAAAGGTCTTTGTGAAATCGCGAAAGGAGCCAGGCAGAATTGGTGCACATGGCTAGATCTTGAAGGTTTGAATATCTTGAGCAGCTGCTGGAGTCAAGTGAAAGAGTTCTTTTGAGGAGAACAGTGAGAGGTGTTGCAATCTTTTGGTAGTTCTTAACAAACTTGCGATAATACCACAATTGGCCAATCCATGAATTTTGAGAGTCTTTGGGTGCGTCCAATCTGCATAGCTTCAATCTTTTGAGAGTCCACCAGCGCCATCCTTGACAACCAGTTATTAAGTATTCTACTTAAAGGCACCAACCATTTAGGCTGTTTGGAAAAGTTGGTCTTTGAGAGTAGATAAGAGAACTCTGATCACACATGAGTAAGATGGTCGGTAAGGGTTTTGCTATAGATGAGGATATCATCAAAGAAAACTAAAACAAATAATGGAGGAGAAAGGGCCGGAAGACATGATTCATGAGGCTTTGGAGTTGGAGGCATTACAAGCCAAAGGGCATGACCAAAACTCATGAGTAGCCCTCATGGGTGTGAAAGGTCATCTTGGGAATGTCTACCTCTTTCATGCGAATCTGGTGATAGCTTGGCCGAAGATCAAGTTTAGTAAAGAGGTGGGTGCCACTCAATTCATCCGGGGAAGGTCATCAATGGCGGGAATGGGAAATTTGTCTTTAATGAATTGAGGTTGTTGAGAACGCGGAAATTAGGGACACATTCTCCAAGAACCTTGGCTGCTAAAGACCATGGCTACGTAGGAGAAGTGTAGGGGCTCATACTAGGGTGGTTAATGCCTGCATTAAGGAGTTCTGGACCATTTTCTCAATTTCATTTTTTGTGAAAAGGGGGTGTGATATGAATGGATATTGGGAGAAAGGATTCATGGTACAAGGGGAATGTAATTATCATGAAAACCATGGGAAGGATAGAGTCCTTAGGGAGTGGAAAATACCTTTGATGTTTAGAAAGGGAGGGCTTGGAGGTCATCGTACTTAGGGTGTCTTTTATTTGCTTGTATGGCATGGAGTTGGAAATGACACGAATGACCTTTTGGCTTGATTTTCCATCACGATGAGACTATATGAACTTCGGGTGAACCAACCGATGAAGTGCCTTGGAATTTATATTGGTAGCCTTCACAGTTGAATTACATGGTTAATTCATTAAAATCCATGAGAATGGGACCCAAAGTTCTTAGCGATCATGCACCCAACACAATGTCACAACCACCCATGTCGATAGCAAAACATATGGGATTTTAGGTGGTAGTCAATGATTTAGGCATACATTTTCACCAGTAGCCCTCCACATTTCATGGAACCACCATTAGCGATCATGATTTCGAAATTATTATTAACATGGATGTATCGATGAGTTTCTTGGGCAATCTTGTGATGAATAAAATTATGGAGTTACTTCCACTATCAACTAGAATGATGACCTTCGATGCTTGATTCTGTAGGTGCTTGAGGGTTTGGGAGTAGGAGAAGCGGTGGGAAACATTGGGGAAATGGCAGGGATTCTACTGCCGGAGGGTCGAGGAGGGCTATGTGGTGATTTCGAGGGTATTTCCGGTATGAGGAGTTTCAACATCTTTCGAAATATACTTAGAGATGACCATAAAAATATTTTTGTTCCCTTACACTTGTGGCGGAAATATTTTCATCATAATTATAACAAAAGGCCTTTGAGTTGGCGTTCAACCATTTCATCCCACAGTCATTTTGGATCTTTAATAATGGGAAGCGGAGGGAGTAGTGGGAGTAGCGGGTTTAGAGCTAGGGATAAAGAGGGTTTTCGGTTTTGAAGGGATACAACCTCTTGTGCTTCTTTAACTCTTTTAGTAGTCTCCACCCAAATTTGAGGTTGAGCCATGAGGACATGAGCCTAAATCTCCTCAGAGGCCATGATAAAACACTCTCGAAAGAAAGCATCAGTCCATGCCCCTCACATTCGAGAAAAGCCAGTGCTCAGGGAAGCTATAGGGAGTCTTCCACTGTTTAGGATTGTTTCAACTTTGTCAAATGGCCAAATGGTTGGTGTCCATGTCAAAGCATTCATAAAGTTGATTACAAGTGGGTCCAAGCAATACCCTTGTGAGGAAGTTTTCTCAAGGCTACCACCAGCTACTTAGCGTTCTTGATCTAGATAGAACACCATACCGAGGAAGTTTGCTGCAAGTCATACGTGATCACGGTATAAGAGAAATAATGTTCCATTTAGGTTTACCCAACAGATTAAGAGTGCGAGCCATCAAATTTGGTCATGCCATGAGCTGAAGTAGATCCCGTTAGAAAATGATGTGAATTGAAAGGTATGGGAATGGGAGAATGTTAAGCCTTAGGTCTTTGGAGGTGCTTCAGAGAAAAGGTCATGCAACCTTAAAAGATCTTAGGTTTGGTCTTGATGAAAAAACTGATTCAAGATGGGTGGTCGAGTTCTTGTTTGACTTCCTCCATTGAGGGCTACATGGTTGTATTTGTGGTTGTATTGATGGATGAATTGATGGAGGCAACATTAGCACTAAGTTGTTTCACTTATTTTTGCGTCTCGAGGAAACCCAGTTACAGGTGTTGAAGAGTTTCAGAGATCTTATTTCTGAGAATTTTATGGAGGCCACATGAGGGATGGAGTGAAGCTGAAAATTTGGTGGTCAATTTACCAAAAAATGATATGGATGAATGTATTAAGGGTGAAGAGACAAATCAATGGAATAGGTCTCAAATAATGGTGAAAAAATTATGATGAAATACAAATTCTGAACCAGAGAAAAATGTGTATTTACTTAGCAACCCAAACCACGGTTGCACTGTGATCGATCCCCGGTCTATTTTAATTTTGTTTATGTTTTGTCCCCGAGGGGTTAGGTATTCAAGGTTCTGGACAAGGGTTTTCCCTGTGCATAACTCTCTGATATGCGTGTGGGGTCCAACTATAGTAATTTTCATTAATATCTCGAGGCCTGAGCAGGAGGGATAAGCTGTACCCTGTTAGTTACTACTGAGCTACCCGGTTATTCTGGTGACAATATAGCGGTCTGGCCAGAATGAGTTTATCTAAAGAGGGCTTAAAATCTAGGCGATCCACCACGGTGTTGTCTGATGCAATACCTTTCGAAGGGGTACCAACAAGGGTTACAAGGGGTGGCCAACATATGTGTAACAAGAACCGCTTGTATTTCTATGTGTATAGATGCCTCGATGTTGGGTTTACATCGTAACGGCGGATCTTTGTGGCTTAAAGGCGGCGGAATACGTCTCTACCACGAAAAAAAGAAATTCCCCCAATTTACGCCAAGGAAAGTGCTCGATACCACTTGCAAGATACGGTATAATGAAATATCTGGAACATACAAATAAAATGCTAGGAAGTAAAATGGAATAGCAGGTAATATAACCAACATAAATCTCCACAATACGCTTTTCGTGATATAAGAACAACAAAAGAAATAGCACTTTGATTTAGAAAAAAATGTTCACAGGCCTCTTAGAAGGGGAACTGACCTCCGGTCGAACAGCTATGTTACGGCAATCTCCAAGCTCGGGTTTCATACCCTCGACCCTTATTATACTAAATATATGCGGTAGAGAGAAGCATCCTGGGAAGATCCTTCTAGGCGAAGCTTCTAATAGGTCTTCTTACATCCATATATTCTATTTATTAGAGGGGCCTTATTAATATTGACCTTTATTACATCAAATACGTCTCTACCCTGAAAAAGAAAATTCCCACAATTTCTGCCAAGGAAAGTGCTCTGATACCACTTGCAAGATACCAGGTATAATAAATATGCAGAACATAAATAAAATGCTAGAAATGGCAGAATAACAGTAATATAACCAACATAATCTCCACAATAACACATAAATGATATAAGAACAACAAAAAAAATAGCACTTTGATTTAGAAAGCAATGTTCACGGGCCTCTTCGAGGGGGCAACCTCCAGTCGAGCAACGCTATGTTACAATAATATCCAAGCTAGGGTTTTCATACCCTCGACCCTTATTTATACTAAATATGTCTGTCAAGAGAAGCATCTAGAGGAAGATCCTTCTAGAAGCAGAAGCTTCTATTAGGTCTTCTTACATCTGCCTTATTCTATTTTATTGAAAGGCCTTATTAATATTGACCTTTATTACATCCAAATATATTGATCTACCTCTGTGCGGGTTAGGACCCTAACATATCAACATTCATGGTGGGCTACCAGAGGTCCTTGAGGTTGAGTGGCAGGGGCGGAGGATACACCATAGGTTAGATTACTTGGGAATACCCTTTCACTATAGTCTTTTTCGCTGCACGTGACACCTTTGTCGGTACTGTAAGGGTTTTGTGGAAGCAGACGTTGCGGAAGACTTACAAAACGTCTGGAATATTCCGAATTGCACTACTGAAGTGGAAATTTTCGAGACTAGGAATATACACTTTCCACCAAAGCTAGACAGACATCCAGAGCCATTGGATACATTCACAGGTAAGTTTAAATTACACTTTCCTACCCTATATGCTACTTTAAATTTATGGGAGAGAGATGCATTGAATACCTATGGCAGGCTAAAACGCTCTACTTCCAAAGGCCCTCTTCTCTTTGAGGTTGATAGGGTATTTCCGGGTCCGGTCTCTAAAGAGTCAGTTCGATGGAAGCCGAGTGTTACGACACTGTCTGGGAATGCGAGAGCAGATCCTTTTATTTTAGAAAAGCAACAAACTCCCCTTTCTGGTACTGATCCTCAACCAAGGTCTCCTCTTAATTGTGTTGACCAGAGTCAGGCGATTATTTCCTTTTCCCCATCTATACCTCAGTCGGATGGGACTATGATGGTTCCTGGTTGTAGGGAATATGAGGAACATTATTCCTCTCTTACAATTGTGCTGGATTCTCTGTTACCCTTTATACGTGACAATAAGTCTATTGTTCCTTTACCAGTGTATTTGGGAAATAATGTTTATGATGGATCCACTTGCGGGGGGAAGGCTAGTACATATGGTACTCATGTTGAAGGGACATGAAATGAGTATGCTTGGTATATAGGTTTGGGCATTGAACATTCTCCCATTAAGACTCGAAGCTCTCGGAAAAAGTTGGCGATTTTGACCAGTCAACCTTGTGATATTGATCTCTCTTCCACTGATTATGGGGCACTTAGAGCAATGAAATCCCTAGCAAGGGAAAAGTAATGATCCTAATATATTTGAATATAATAGGGGTTGGGGGAACCCTTAAATCCGCCTCGTTTCTTCGTCTTTTGGATCGATTCCGTCCAAACATTATATTTTTACAGGAGACTTTAGTTCATGAACAAAAAGCCAGGGATTTCATGAACATTTTCCGTCCTTCTTGGGTTTATTGTGCTGTGAAATCTCTTGGTACTTCTGGTGGTTTATTAGTCACATGGGACCCTAATATTTTTTATTTGATACCACATCTCACTTGTGGTGGTATTCTGTTGACAGGAAAGGTTATTGCCAGCCAGAAGGAGCTCTCCCTGCTCAATGTATATGGCCTGTGCTTGGAAAGGTAGTCTTTTTGGAACTTAGTGGCTGATAGTGGTATTTTATCTTTTAAAAATTTGATCCTCGTAGGCAATCTAAATATTACTATCTGTTCTAAAGAGGTCTGGGGAGGCACTAATTCTCTTGTTTCTTTGGCGAGATTTTTCAAAGATTTGTTCCAGTAAAAAAACTTATTAGATTTACGACCAGATAAGTTAGTTATAACCTGGAGAAATGGTCGCATCGATACTCATGCAATTGCCAAGAGATTGGATAGATGCTTTATTTTAGAAGACTTATTAACTTTGGGTGTCATCTATCAATCCTGGGTGGAGTACGCCTTCATCTCAGATCATGCCCCAATTATTGTTTAGTTGGAATTTCCCCTAAGTATAAAGCGTATCCCTTTAAATTAAACCCCCATTGGTTGATAGACGAGGATTTACAATTAATTGCTCATTGGGTTTGGAAGGATCCAAAATTTGCAACAGAAACTGGAAGCCAATGCATACTTGTTTGGAAATTAAAGGAACTGAAACTACAAACAAAATTATGGGTGAAACAAAGAGTTAGGATCATTTTTCAACGTATGGAATTTTTAGAATAAAAAATAAAAGACACCTTTCTGAGTTTTGTATATGATTTTTCACATTCCGTTACGGATCAACTTCTCGGCAAATTAGAGCAGGAGAGAAACAATATTTTACAAACAAATGAAGAAAAGTGGATACAATGAAGCAAAGCAATCTGGGTACCAAGTGGTGATCAAAACACACAATTATTTCACCACTTTTCTAACCACGGACGCAATCGAAAACATATTTGGGAGATAGCTGATGATTTTGGGAAAATACTTATAGGGCCGAAAAAAATCAAGGAAGCGATTGTACACTACTTCAAACATTTCTACAAAGATCGAAATTCTTCTAACACAACTGAACAAGTGCAAATTACTAGTCTTTTTTCGAGGATGGTTAATGTTGAAGAGGCAAGATCCCTGTATGATCCAATCAACTTAGAAGAAATAAAAATATTTTTATCACTTTTCAGAAAAGACAAAATTCCAGGGCCTGATGACTGGACTGTGGAATTTTTCACACACTTTTTTGATATGGTTGGTGAATATCTCTTAGAGATGATTGAGGAGTCTAGACATAGTGGTTTTATAGCAGGGAGCTTAAACTCTACCTTCCTTGCCCTAATACCAAAAGAAAACAATCCAACAAATTTTGGGGACTTCCGACCCATCTCTTTATGTAATATCTGTTACAAATTAATATAAAAAATCATTGCCAATCAGATCAAATCTATTCTGTCCAGCTCTCTCTCAGAATAATAGTTAGGATTTTTGAAAGGAAGGCATATTCAAGATGCCATTGGTACAACCCATGAGTGTCTTCATAGTATAAATAAAAATAAAGAAAAATATTTGGTTCTCAAGATGGATATGCACAAAGATTACGATTGCATAGATTGGGATATACTAAGAATGATTTTAATTCAAGTGGGTTTGGGTATATAGATGACAAAGTGGATTATGAGTTGTGTTATATCTCCTACTTATGTTATATTAATAAATGGAGAAACTACAAATTTCTTCAGTAGTGGCAGACGTTTGCGACAGGGATGCCCTTTATCACCATTATTATTTATCCTGGTTATGGAAGGCCTCAATCTTTTATTAAAAATGAGCAAAGGGGAAGACAAGATATCTGGTATTAAAGTGTCCAAAATGATTAACATTCTTCATTTATTTTTCGTGGATGATGTACTAATCATGACTAAGGAAAATATTCAGGAGTGGCTGGAAATCGACAAACTCATATTGTTTTTTTGTAAAGCCTCGGGTCTCGAAGTACATGTATCAAAAACTATAGTTCTCTTTGAAGGTTTATCCGACTTGGATCTTATCCGTTACAAGTATTTTCTCCCTTACACCTTTTCAACTCTTGTTACAGGCCTCAAATATCTATGATATCAACTAAATACTGGAGTGCATTGGGATGATGTTTGGTATTGGCTGCTCGAAAAAATGGAGAAAAAGATTGGCCTTTGGTGAAATAAATGGTTATCCTTGGGTGGTCGCTATATTTTAATTAAATCTGTACTAGAGAGTCATCCTATTTATTGGATGTCTCTGGAGACTGTCCCACACTCTGTTCTTAATAAGATCCAAAAAGCGATGTTTAACTTTCTATGGAATGGTAATAGCGAGACCAAACATTACCATCTTTGCAGGTGGGATGCTTTATCCAGACCAAAAAATTTTGGTGGTTGGGGCTTTCGAAACTTGTTCCATTTCAACACAACATTGACCTCCCACACTCTCTGGTGATTTCTCACCCAGGAAGGAATTTTGCTTAATATTATAAAGGATAAATAACTTCATAATACTACAGACATCAATTGGTATAGATCAGTATCCTTCAAACATAATGCAACATCAAGGATATGGAACAATCTTATTAAGTCAGACCACATTATTACTCAATGGCTTAGTTGGGTACCTAGTTCAGGTCATCTTATTTCTATTGGAAGAGATCGAATCCTGGGACTAGGAGACAAATCCCTTCTCTCACATGATCTTATAGAACATTTAAAGAAGAAAAAGATCACGGTACTTGCACAAGCTAAGAATCATTTCGATCATATCTCCCTTACAAAAAACTGGTTTGGTAGCGTTGATCTAGGATTAATTGGAGCGCTGGCAGTTGAATGGGAACTTTATCGCAGATAAATTATAGGGTCTAGAGTTAATATTAGGGACTCTGAAGACAAACTAATGTGGACAGGAGGTAATCCCTATGGAACAATTTCGGTTAAAAATGCTTATTTGGCTCTTATTTCTACAAATAATTTTTTTATTCTAGATGGATGGAGGCATAAAATATGGAAGTGGGATCTACAACTAAAGATCAAACTATTCATCTGGTTGACGATTGAACAAAAAATACTAACATGGGACATATTGCAGAAAAAAGGATGGGAGGGACCAAGCCTTTGTATCTTGTGTAAAAGAAGCTCAAAGGATATCAACCATTTATTTCTAGAATGCACTTTCACAAATATGGTCTGGGAAAGAATTAAAAACACTCAAAAGATTAAAAGAAATTGGGAAGGTAATACACTATCAGAATGTTTTAATTTATGGACTAAGGATAAAACTGTCTCTCCTACTCTTGTAGCTCTTATATGCTGGTTTATTTGGAACGAAAGAAACAAAGATATTTTCGAGAATATTGCTCCTTCAGCTCACTCTGTGGTTATCAAGACACTGGGTCTCTATAATAAGCATCCATCGACCCAAAAACATGTTCCTATAAGAGATTGTTTGATCACACACCTAGATGGTTTTCCCATTGATTTTTTTGATGGGGCAGCTCAGTTAGACAATAAACTTTGTTGAGCGGGGGGGTTGATAAAAAATTCAGATTCAACATTCTATAGATGGCATCTCAACAACGGTGAAGGTACAAATACGAAGGCAAAACTCTTGGGAATCTGGGCCACTCTTACTCTGGATAATCATCTAGCTCTCCAAACACTTCAAGCTCTGGGCGACTCAAAGGTAATTATAGAATGGCTCAATAATAGAGGAAGGCTATAGGATAGCGCCATTGAAGGATGGAAGCATAGAACAAAAAAACTTATTAATTTTTTTTAGGAAGTTAACTTCCATCACATTTTCAGAGACTTCAACAAGGAGGCGGACCAACTATCAAAACAAGCTCTCCTTGAGCCCGAGGGAAGAATCACATATTACAAATGGGCACCTGGAGGCATAGGTCCCATGAACTACCTAACCCTTTACTGATTTACTACATTGTCTGATATTTTGAGACAGTTTCTACCAGTTTTTTGGATAGGTCCATAGTTGATACAAGCATGTAATCTTGTGGTATTTTTTCTTTTTGAAGCTTTGGTACTCCGAGTCCTGTATGGTTGTTAATATTTGATCAATACTTTTTTGACTAAGCTTATTATCATTCATTTATGGGCCGGGCCTATTCTATGAAAGAAGATGTAAAAAAAAATATATCCTAATATAATTTTGAGCTAATTTTCTATTGGAAAAAAAGAAAAACCATGTCTTAAATGACTTCGAGGTGGTTCGTAAAGGGGAAAAGTTTCACTCTTGCTAGATGCGAGTGAGTCTTGAGTTGTTAAATTTTTTTCTAATGTCTTAGGAAGATAAGCTCTTATCCCATCAAGAACACTTTTAGGTCTTACTCTAGGACCAAAAAATAGTTTCACCCTAAATAGTATTTACAAGAAAGCCAATATCACATGCTATCATCGAAAAACCTATATCAATATGGTCATATGCTTTCAAGTAACATATAACCTTAATCCCATACATAAAACTAGATACTACCTTGATTGTAATTTAATCTCTTACCCAATTTTTTGTATGAAAAACTTATATCTATCATATTTATATTAATACATATATAACAATATATAATACTTTTTAACATTTAAAAATGAGATTTATAACTACATTACTAAAAGTTAACTCTTCATTACACTTGATAATACTCTCCATAAAGTTTAAATGTTAACTTTACATCAATAATATATTTGATAAAGATTTTAAAGATAAATCTAGAAACAAACATCCAACTATTTTTTCAATTTTGTTTTTTCCACAAAACTTTTGTTTATCATGTTTATATTGATGCTAAATAAATATATAATTTTTAATATTTAATTATAAGATTAAGAATGATAATAGTACTTTTAGTTTAGTTGATTTATCTACCTACAATATGTTGTTGATGGGATGCCAAAGGTTGTGAATTCAAATCAAATTGAGTTTCTTGAGGTTACTAGTTTCTAATATGTTGTTGATGGGATGCCAAAGGTTGTGAATTCAAATCAAATTGAGTTTCTTGAGGTTACTAGTTTCTATTGTGGCTATTGATTGCGCCACCCTCCATTCATATATTTAGGGTAGAAGAGGATCTCACAAAGTTTCCYTTGAAAAAAAGATTTTAGATGATAAYGACAAYWTTTTTTTTTTGTAAGTTAGTAATTGTATTAGAGCCTTTTAAAAATTTACAGTCTGTYTGTTCTACGTGTCAACAGTGCCCAGCTGGGAAACCACTGTTGGCCCTGGTTCAAAAATATAATGCCACTTGTCCAAAAACTGATGCCACTTGTCCAAACATACACATATGCGGTCGTGCTGAGAAAACCTACTATGTCGCACAGGGCCCTGGGTTGTCTGAAATTTAAGCTAAGMAGAGATGAYTGTCTATACTTTTTCCTAATGAACTGAAAAAACATGGAGTAAAAGACYAGAAAAGGAGATTTTTTCAGGGACTTGGACCATAGGAAGGGCCTGCGAAGACTTGGGTATTCTTCAACTTGCCCTTGTCTCTTTCTGCGCTCGCTTGCTTGAGGTCTTGGAGGAAGAGTAGCAGTTTGTCCACTCTGCTCCTTTGTTCTTCATCCTGCGCTTGCAAATCCTTGAGGGTTGTTTTGATATCCTGTTGTCCTTTGGCCAAATCACTCAGAGCCTGAATAATTTATTCTTGGTTAGCATGGCTATGGCAAGGGGGATGAAAAGGGGAATCCGTCGGGGTGGCGGAGGTGGCTTCAGAAAGATAGCGCGGTAGGTTGAGGGCGGGAGGTGGTGGTCTCTGTGGAGGAGGCGAGGGTGGGGGTGGTGCAAAGCCCAGGGAGTTCCTGAGGGCGTCGAATCATTCAACTCGACAACCATACTCATTTGAAAGAGGAGAGAGTTCTTGGGTGGCTTCAAGCTGCTTATCTACCGGAGCATGAGCCAAAATAGGAGACAGGACATGGAGAGCATCAAGAACTGGAGGGGGAGCAACGCACGACATTTCAGCGTCCGAGAGGTGGGCCGAGTTTGGCATTTTCCTGCCCCTGGTTTCATACCAGGCTGCGCCTCTTCTAGACTTTCCTCTCAGGCATGGCATAAGGGAAGTCGTCATTGGGAGGGTGGATGCGCAGAGCTTGAAGATCATCATGAACTTTTAAGGAGGAGGGAAGGCGTTGGGAGCTGTTAGAGTGAAAAATCCCCTGAGTTCGGCTATGAGGGCTCCTGGTCCGGGATGGAGAGGTGACCGTTGAGGTGACGTACATCTCTCCATGCGCGCTCTCCTCCTGCAAGTTCTCCAGCTCGTGCGATGGGCTCCTGGCGTGAAGGTTCAACATGGTGGTGGCGTGGAGATTTAAAATGAGAGGTGAAATGCCTGGAGGGGGATGGGACGTGTTGGTACCTGCGNTCTCTCCATGCGCGCTCTCCTCCTGCAAGTTCTCCAGCTCGTGCGATGGGCTCCTGGCGTGAAGGTTCAACATGGTGGTGGCGTGGAGATTTAAAATGAGAGGTGAAATGCCTGGAGGGGGATGGGACGTGTTGGTACCTGCGAGTGCCAATTGATTGACTAGCTGGCCGGTTGGCCTCTCCGTGTATTGTGCGCACATGTTGCCTGGTATCACCCCATCCAAGGGATGATAATGACAACATTAATAAGAAAAAATAGAAATATTTAAACTTAGATTTATCAATCCTAATTTAAATGAGAAAAAACTATGTTTTCAATATTATAAGCTTAAAGAACAAATAATATTGCTAAACAAATAAAAAATGCTAGAGATCTTCATAGTGAAATTCATAATTTGACTAATCTAAAATCACTTTACTCATTCATTAGTAAAATGTGTTATGCAAAGGAAAATGAAGAGGAACACAATTTTCTTTTAACATGCCTTGTATGATAGGCCATAGATGAAAAACTGGCATTTTTTAATCATTCTATGGCTGAGCATTTCAGAGAGAGAGATTCATGCCTGGTGACCAATCTCTCATCTTTTTGCATGTGATGGGATGATTTTTTTTCAATGCCCATGAAGGTGAACACTAGTGATCCATTGAAGGACTATCAAACTATAAAGTATCCTTTAAACAATGTTTGCTAAATTTTTTATCTAAAGATTACTCTCATTTTAAGAGATGCACATAGATGTTCTATCAAGACACAATTGGATTGGGAGGCCTTTTTTGAATACATTTATTTTAACCTTGAGAACATAACATGCACAAAGAGAGGGATCAAAACTAGAGCAGTGTCCATACTTCATGAGGCTGCAAGAAATAATGTATACATAAGATCATTGTGCATAGAAGATCTCAAGCACTTAGAGATCACGATGAAAGGAGTTGTATTGTGAAGAGAAACTTGTGGCAAAAATACAGCCTCTTGTTTCCATTGTTGGTGTGGTGATCAGTGGAAAAGAAAACTATCTAGAATGGTCAAGGAATATTGAACATAACCTGATATTCAATGATATTTGGGATGACATTTGTGACGGAAATACCAAACCTACCAAACTAATAGCAGATAAAGAGATTTCCATATGGACGAATAAACACAATAAATCTTATTCCTTTATTTATTCTTCTGTAAGTGAAGAGGTGAGTCATCATATGGTATCTATCAAATATTCTTGGAGTGATTTGAAGATTTTGAAAGATATGTATGATTCACATTCAAAATTGGAGCTAATTCAATTGTTGATGAAGCTCTTCAACCTAGAAATGAAGGATAATGATCCCATGTTTTTAGCTTCCAAAATTAAATCCATCATGCATGACATTGATGCTATTCGTGTGAAGATAGGAATTTCTCTCAATACCTTCATCAAGGCCCTCTACCTCACCTAATCTCACTATATTGAATCACTTTAAGCTAGTGGACAACTGAAGTCCCTCGATTTTGACTCTTTGGTGGAGAAAATTGCAGAAAATGAGAAGGATTTTGGGAAGAAGTCAACTCATCCCACTAGAGAGACTATGTGCCTTGATTAAAAAGGGAAGAATAAACCACATGATTCTTCTAGAGGAGAAGGTAGTAAGAGAGGATGTAGAAAGAATAATTTTAGAGGTAGGAGGGGTAAGCACAATCAAGGTGACATGTTTGATCTTCACTATGTTTGTTGTGGAAAGAATGGACATGAAGCGAAGACATGCAAAATATCATGGGAGAAGATAAAATACAAGAAGAAATGAAAGGAAGAAAAATGTAAATCTCCTCATTCTGCTCATTTTGTTGTTTCTCATTGCAATGCTGGCATAAAGGAAGAATTGCTCAAAACTTCATTTGCTTCTTGGAAAGATGCTTGGTTGCTTGACACTAGTGCTACATGCCACATGCCATTTCATAGATATTTATTTTAAGAATTGAATGAAAATGTAGAGGGTGCAATTTACTTTGTAGATAGATATAGTCTCAAACCTGTAGGAATTGCCACCATCAGGCTCAAATTGATTGAGTTCCTAGATTTTATTTTTCATAATGTTCTTTATGTTCCTGAGTTGTGGAGGAATTGTCTATATCTTGTGCACATTTGACATCAAGGCCATTCCATTCACATGTTTAATCAAACAATTTAAATAAGGAGGTCTTCCGACAACATGGACGTCATGATAGGATGGGAGGATGACAAATTGTTGAAGCTGAAATGGAAATTTGCATGGGCACACAATTATGCACATATTCTCACTACGATGGGGATACATTGTCTTTTAGTCTCTTGTGGCATGCTGGATTTGTGCACATCAACTATGATAGTCTTTTTATGCTGAATAAAAATGGCGTTTTTGGTTTGCCTACCATTCCAAGGAATTTGAAACAAGGTGAAGCTTGTATCCTTGGGAAACACAACAAATAAGATTTTCATGATTCCACTTCTAGAGCATGTGGAAAGCTAGAATTGATACACTCTGATTTGTGTGGCCCCATGTTTGTTCCATATGATTTTGTTAATAAATATATCATGACTTTTATTGATGACTACATGAATATTTGTTGGGTTTACTTGTTGAAACACAAGTCTCAAGCGTTTGAAACATTTAAAAACTTTCATGTATGGATTGAAAATGAATCACAATCTAGTATTAGCACCCTTCGTATTGATAATGGAGGGGAATATACTTGTAATGAATTTAAAATCTATCTTTTTCAACATGGAATCAAACATCAAACCGTTGTTCCATACAATCCTTAGCGGAATGGTGTAGCAGAAAGATTGTATAGGACACTATTGAATATGGTATGTTCAATGATATTTTTCAAGGATGTGAATTTGATGTTTTTGGATTATGTAGCTCTATGTGCAATGTATGTGAGAAACATGAGGCAATCTCATGCTCTTCGGAACAAGATGCCTTATGAATGGGGAATGGACACATTTGTTCAGTGAGGCATCTTAGGGTTTTTGGTTCCACGTTCTATGCCTTAATTCTTAAGGAGAAAAGAAACAAGCTTGGTGCAAGGAGTCAAAAGTACATCTTCTTGAGGTACTCAAATACTATCAAGGCATACCATCTTCACATCAAGGTAAAAAAAAAATCATTTTTTCCATAGATGTGGGTTTTCTTGAATCTTCTAAGAATGACAAGATTGTTGAGAGACAACTTCATCATCTAGATAAATTCACCTATGTAAAGACATATCAATAATTTGATGATGAGATTCCACATCTTGAAGGGGGATCCCTATCTTGGATCAATATTTGAAATATCCTTTTGAAGTGCCATCGCCCCCTCATGAAGAAGATCCAGTCACTTCATCAGAACAAGGATTTCAATTGGATGATGTGATTGAGAGGATTGAAAGGTTGATTCTGGATGGGAATGCAACACCATATCAATAAGTGGAGAAACCTTGACCATCACAGAAATTTCCAAAGTGGCTCATAAATACACGTGAAAGTGTTCATCCTAATAAAGTTTGAAAGACATGAACCAAAATTTATATAAGACAAGATGGAGGTGATGTAATAATTCAGATTCAATTGATGTAAATGATACATATGTTTCATTTGTTTGTGAATTGAATTTATCTACTAACATTGAACCAACTTTCCATKAAGAAGTTGATTCTCATGATGAGTGGAAAGAATCCATGCAGAAGGAGTATGATGCTCTAATCAAKAACGAGACATGGAAGCTGGTGGATCCTCCATTTGGAATCAAACCAATTGGCTGAAGTGGGTCTACAAGAACAAGTAAAAATCAAACGACTTACTTGATAAGCATAAGGCGAGGCTTGTGGAAAAAGTATTTGCATGGAAAGAAAACATAGACTAAGAGGAGACCTTTGACCCAACAGTAAAATGAGATACCATTCGTGCATTGTTGGCTTTGACAACACATAATAGGTGGAATATTGATCACATGGATGTGAAGATAACCTTCTTGAATGGAGACTTGAAAGAGAATGTGTACATCTCTCAACCATAAGGATTTTTTGTGAAGGTTCAAGAACATAATGTATGCAAGTTCATCAAGTATTTTTATGGCCTAAAGAAAACACCTTGTGCATAGTATGAAAAACTAACCGGGCATCTTTTGAAGATCAATTTCAAACATTTCAATCTTGTAACACCCAAATTTTGATCCCCAATGTAGCATTGTATAATTGAAAATATTATGAATGGTCACAAACCAAACGATGTAATATGTAAATATTGTACATGAAAAATAATAAAATGAAATACACCATCGACTGCAGATGGGGTAAGGACAAGAGTAATGGGGGGCTATGAATCCACAAGAGAGGGGGGATTAATGGGGGTTTGAGGGGTTTTCATATGCCTTGAGTCTTAAGCCATATTCATTAATCAATTTGTCATTTATCCATTTACCCCTTTGACTTATTAAACACCTAAATAGTTCAATTCATGTAAGAGGTTGAGCGAGGAAGTCAACCCACTTAGTTAGGACAACAAGGTTTGAGTGTAATCATCTTTTGGGGAAAATTAAGAGTCAAGCAAGCATGGGAAAATAAGAAATTTGAGTAGGAAAGAGGAGAGTTTTTACAGTTAGAAAAGAGTGAGAAAAACTAGAGCTGAGTGTAGGGAAAGAGTGGCCAACCATAGTGGGTATTGCAGATGCTTGTTGTAGCTAAAAATTAGGCTGAAAATGAGTTTGTTATTCTTATGAGTGATTCTCCATTGAGAAAATCACCCAAGAGAAGGTGAGCTCGTTGTGTGAGCACTCATGTTGTAGCTATATTGATTAGAGTTCCCAGTAGAGATATTCTTGCCTGATCTGTGTTGGAGCCCTAACAAGGACATAGATTTTCTAAGGGATTGTGGTGCAGAGAAGGAAATTTCATCCCTTGGGTTGTGCAGACTAATGGGGAAGAGAGATCGGTGGTTGGAATTTTTGTAGGAGTTGTGTTACTATGTGTTTAGTGAGTTTTGAACTATTGTAGTGGATTGTAGGCACCCATAGGAGATTGTATGTCCTTGTGGATTCATATCCCTAGCTCAGGGGTGACTTGTTGTTGAGAGAATTGGAGTAGTAGAGTCTATGGTTGGGTGGAACGTCCTTTGTCTACAATCGGTTGTGTAAATCATCTTTAAAGGATAAGTGTTTTAATCATTGTGTCATTTACAATTTTAATGTTATGATTGAATGTTACATTTACAATGTATTGCATTTATATGAATGATGTTGTGTATGTTTAATTGTTGTGGTGCACATTTAAGCTGGTTGCAAGCATGATTTTAATTATTAATTATACTTGTGTGAGTGTGTATCTTATGTTATTTATATTTCCACATTTAAATCGATTGATAGTCAATTTTGTAGTAACGTGGTCCAACCATGCAATTGGGCATGTTACAAAATGGTATTAGAGAAATTATTTTTGTGGTCGTGTGTCT
>SNQJ01S0160072.1:0-21770 GCA_010110895.2 Picea sitchensis
TAGAACCTCAAAGGTTCCACAATACCGAGGTGCCAACTTGGCACAAGCTCCCATTTTCAGGGAACCCTTCCTGGGCCTTACTCTGAGATATACATGGTCTCCCATCTTGAACTCTCTTGGGGTTCTCTTTTGATCGGCGTAACTTTTCTGTCGATTCTGAGCGACCTTCAGGTTTTGTTTTATCTGAGTCACTTGTTGTTCCATTTATTTCAACATGTCGGGTCCAAAAGAAATTTTGTTTACGGGATTACTCCAACTGACAAGAGTGTTGCACGACCTACCATAGAGGACTTCGAAGGGACTCATTTTTAAGGATTCTTGGTAGTCGTTGTTATAGGCGAACTCCACCAGTGTCAGGTAGTCTTCCCACTTCTTGGGTTGATGCATTACATGCATTCTTAGCATGTCTTCTAGTATTTGGTTCACTCTTTTCGTCTGTCCATTGGTTTGAGGGTGATAGGTTGTGCTAAATAGTAACTTGGTCTCCAAACCATCCATTAGTGATTTCCAAAAGTTGGAAGTAAATTTCGTGTCTCTGTCAGACATGATCTCTTTCGGCATACCATGCAGTTTAAATATCTCCTTCATGAATACGTTGGCGATGTCTATTGCCTTACAAGTTGACTTGACGGGGATAAAATGAGCGGACTTGCTCAATTTATCCACCACTACCATGATGGCGTCATTCTGTTTGGTCGAGGTTGGTAATCCGGTGATGAAATCCATGGAGATGGTTTCCCATTTCCATTCAGAATTGGTAGAGAGTTGTAATAATCCTGTTGGGTGTCGATTTTATACTTTTACTGTTGTCATTCTATGGCTGGAATTATTCGGCTATGTCTTTCTTCAACCAGGGCCCGGTGAATTGTTTCCTAATTGGCGTGATCATTTGGTATTCTGGATGACCAAAATAGGGTCTTTATGGTTAGATCTAGTATGAACCTCTTCAAGTCATCACAATCGGGATGTACAATGTCGCGCCCGATGAAATTGAAGACCTCCTTCCATCTCTGGTAGTCTCCATGCTATCCTGTGGGTTCTTTAGTCACGAGGTCCGCAGTCGGAAGAATAATAATGCATCTCTTATGCGTCGACTCTTTCCTTGACATCAGCAGTCTCATGGGTGCTCACCGCGACCGGTGAATTGTTTCGTACTCTGCTAAAGGAATTAGCCACTATTTTCCCTTCCCTTAATATGTTTGATTTCAAAATCAAACTTCGTTGAGGAAGACCATCCACCTAGCTTGTTTGGCATTGATCTTTGGTTGGTCAAGCAGATATCGCCAATCCACAGTGGTCATTGAGCTTTGATTCATAACAGACCACACTTCCTACTTGCATAAGGAATCCTGACCCTTCATACGAGGGCATCTGTGCACACAAGGGAATGGCTCAGGATCGGTGATCTTCAACATGTGTGCGTGGGTTAGTAGATGTTTTGGGGTTTGAAATCTTTCTTCACATTTTGTGTCCATGTGAATTTAGACCCCTTCTTCTAGAGGCGTTGATTGGGTAACTAATCTTGGAGAATCCTTTATAAATCTCTTATATCCACCTTGCTAATCCCATAAAGGATCGATATCGAAACATCCTTTAGGGTGACCGTCCATGATAGACCTGATTTTGTGGGGGTCTACCGCTACTCCTTCTTAGGAGAAATTTGTGGCCTAAGTAATGTGTTAGCTTATGGAAGAATTCACATTTGTTGAATTTGGCATAGAGATGATGTTCTCTTAATTAGGTACAAGTCAGACCTCTTCATGCTCTTCTCTCCATTCTTAGAATATAAATTAATGGTCGATAAAAACCATTATAAATTTGTCTAGGAATTTGTTGGTACATTGTTCATCAAGCACATGAAAGTGGGAGGGGAATTGGTTAAATGACACTACAAACTCATAGTGACCATACCTCTAGATCGGAAAGGAAGTTTTATGGATGTCTTCACCCTTGATTAGGACTTGATGGTATTCCGACCTCAAGTGTCTTGAGAAAATAGTAGCACCCAATTGATCGACATGTCATCGATCCTAGGCAAGGGGTACTTGTTCTTTATGGTTACCTTATTGAGTTGTTTATAATCTATACAGAGTCTAAGGGTACCATGGGGTGGTGCTCCCCATGGTGACATTGGGCGAGATATATCCTCTTTCCATCCATTTTCTTTCAATTGTAATTTGGGTTCAACTAGTTCGGTTATTGTGCTCATCACGGTAAGGAACATACTGAACAGAATGCGAAACACCGATTAAGTTCTATCGAAATCAATATCCTTCGGTGGGCAGGTACCTCTTCGAGGAAATACATCTTTGTATTCTCTCGGGGTAGGGTGGTCTTAGAGGCTTGGTTTGTTGCCTTCAATTGTTTTCAACACACATTATTGCATATAGGGGACATCCTTTTCTGCAATAATTTTTCATTTGCAGGGTTGATATTTTTTCTCACCGAGACAGGTTTTTTTTTGGATCCCTTGAAGGGGTTATCCTTTTCCTTCTTTACTTACACATTCTAAGGTTTTATGAGTACTTGAGTCAATGCGGCATGGGTGGCTAGCCGGAGTCCATACCAATCAGCAATCATATGGTCCAGGGGATAATATGTTAAGGGTTTCTTGGGTGGGAATTCACCCAACATTAAATCAGCATTTGGTATGACGTCTACTGCCTTTCTTTTGGTGCTAGTGGATAGCTGTACCAACCATGAGAAAACTGAGAGTAGGTTTATGTGGCTAGGTTACACTTATCAATAGTCTTAGGGGTTATATAACAGGGTTTGACGGTCAATCCGAATAGACACTAGATGGTTGGAAATCATACCTTCTATTTCCAACACTGAAGCTTAATTGGTCGGCTTGGTTATTATCCAAGGTTGCAAATTTCTGACATACGGACACATCATTGGCGGTGGTAGCTTCATGGATCATGTAAATCCTCCGACTATTCTGGCCAATGGAAGTTATTGAATGATATCTCAGTATATGTTCTTCTTCACAACCCCAACATTTAGCGGTTCTCTCTTTGGGTTATCAACCTTCACTAGTATGCTGAGATCCATAAGTTTTATTTCTACCCAAAGGAGAGGGAAAGTTCTCTTGGTGTACACTCACAGGCTAGGAAGCTCATCCTTGAGTTCTTCTTATATTCTTGAATCTTGGGGATTTAATCCCCTTTTCTCTGAAATCGAACTATTCTTGGGTTCCATCCTTCAGAAGGTTAAATGGAGTGTCCATATTGTTCCTGACAATAGGTTGCCTTTCGAACGGTGCCTTCTAGGGTCTTTGGCTCATCAAATTCAATTTTGTTCCGATAGTCCTTAGGTAGTCCTTAGGTAGTCCACTAATTAATTGTTGCACCTTTTCCTTTTACGCTTTTATATAAGGTACATACCTCGACAACTCGAGGAATCTACTGACATATTCCTCTATAATGATTTTGATTTAGTTCATAGAATTCTTTGGTCTTTAGGCCGAAATATTTTCCGATAGATACTTCTTCCTGTAGTATTTCTCAAACTGTTCCCATGACAAGTCCTCTTCGACAACCCTTTCACATTCTTAAGGTATTCCCACCAAATGGAAGCCTTTTCTTTCAGGTTGAAGATGGTTATTTGAGCCTTTAAGTTTTTTAGAGAAGTCATGGACTCTAAAATACTTCTTTAGTCAAAGCGACTAGGCCTCGCTTCCTCTCCCTTCTATATTTCACCATCGAAGGAGGTGGTTTAGCCTTCTTGAATTCTTCAAATTTATGATCCTTGGAAATATTTCACTTCTTATGTCTTCTTCAGGAATAAGAACCAGTTCTGCTAAAGAAGAGCTCTCAGGACGCCATCTTCCTTTCCAGATGAATCGTCTGCCGCTTGTCCTTACCTCTGGGATGGACCTTTTCAAGGTGCTCCTCTCGATTGTGTGCTTGTTATGACCATGTTTCTATACCTTAGGTTCATGTTTCATTTGTCTTTGTAGGTCGGATAAGCTCTGCGGTAAAACTACATTAATTTACATTTGCTTCTTTTTCATTTTCATCATCCTCCTCATTGTCATTTACAACTTTGTAATTCGACCATGAGGCTCCTGTGATCTCGGCTAGATGGAGGTCCCCTACCACCATCCTTTCATCGAGACTCTTTGTCTCTATTGTGGTAGCCTTCCCCACTTCATGGTGATTCACCATTCTCTACATCTGCAATTTTCCACGGTTGATCTTCCGCTTTGTGTGCAAAAGAAAAGCGTTGGTTGTTAGTCAATATTTATATTTATTTATATAGCGGAGACATAATTCATATTTTTCACATGCACACACACAATAGGAGTTTTCATTCTTAACTTGAATTTTGATAAAGAGTTAAGACAAAGTTTACTCCTTTCGGAGTGTGTTTGACGAGCTCCTATTACCTTTCGTTCTGAGTCAAGCGGGCCAAGTGTTGTAACCATGCTTTGATACCAATTTGTAACACACCCACCATGGGGCTAGAAATGTTTTGGCTTTCTTTCCTTATTCTTGAGGGACAACACTCCCCGAGATTCTAAGGATCCTAGCGCAAACCCTCCTTTCCCTTTTAAAGTCCCTCATATGACCTTGGCTATGCCCACAGTCCTTACTGAGAAGGTACTTCTGCTATCGCGATACGTGGAATGGTGAGGCAAGCGATCCCTTGCTCTCTTGACTTTTGAAGGGACGAAACCCGAGGAAATGGACCTAACCGCTTACAGAGATTGAAAACAAGCCATGATAAGTTTGGTACTCTACCCTTGGGGTTTCCTCCATCGGGATTTGGAGATGTGCAACGACAGGAGGTATCACAACTGGGTTTCCCGAGAATTGAGAAACTCCAAAAACACCAAATTCTAAACGTGCTCCACTATTTTGGTATTTCCTCCATCGGGATTTTGGGGTATGTGACTGACGGGGAGGTCTTACTGGGTTTCTGAGGTGAAACTCCAAAACACCAAACTCTAAACATGCCCGTTGTTTGGGATTTTCCTCCATCGAGATTTTGGGGTATGCGATGATAGAAGTTTGAGGCAAACAAAACAAACTCTAAACGCCGTTGTTTGATTTCCTCCATCGGATTTGAGGTAATCGATGGCATAGGAGGTCTCACAGTTTCCGAATAAAACTTCTGAAACACAAACTCTAAACGCCGTTGTTGTGGTTCCCCATCGGGATTCGGGATTTGTGAGTACAAGGGAATTAGCCATGGGTATTCGGATGCCGAAATACGAAATATCGAGTTAACTACAAACTATCATTTAAGGGATTTCACATGTCGGGGACTTGGACTGAAATTTCAGATTATTTCGGATGTTGAAATACCGAAATATCGAGATTAGCTGCGCTATCATTTGAGTTTTAGCATGTCGGGACCGGGACTTGTGAGTGGGAACATGGGTATTCGGATCTTGAAATGCGAAATATCGGATTAGCTGCGCTATCATTTCGGGATTCATGTCGGGACCGGGACTTGTGAGTACAAAATTCCCTTAGATTATTCGGAATCTTAAATCACAGAAATATCGATTTAATACACTATCATTCGGGTTAGCATGTCGGGACTTAGGGACTTGTGAGTACAAAGGAAATTTCCCTTGGGTTCGAATGTAAAATACCGAAATATCAAAGTCTAAGAGGACCATTCTCTCTGGGGTTTTAAGATTTCGCCATAAAATCCAACGGATTCTTGGGTAAACTTTCTAAAAGGGTGTCTTTGTGGGGAGATCTATCCAGGGCTTTACTTGAGACAATTAAGGGAACAAATTTCCCAGAGCGATTTGAAAATGGAATCCGTCCAAATACACACACACACACACACACACACACACACACATATATATATATATATAAGCCATGAATTGGTCTCCAATATAAGCATACAACCACCATTTGATCAAACACCATACAGACGATCTTATACTAAAACCATTCATAATTGCACAAATATGAACATACATGTTAGTATATATATATATATATATATATATATATATATATATAAATACATGAATTAGTCTTTCAATATAAACATACAACTACCATTTGATCAAACACCATCTGAATGGGTCTTATACTAGGAAACCATTCAGTAGTTGCACAAACCATGAGAATACATGTTAGAATATTAATTTCAAGATCTGAGATATAACACTTATCGGAAAAACACCAAGTTTGATGCAAATGCTAAGAGGGGTTCTCGTTTCCAACCAACCATAGTCTCATTCACTCCCAATGGATTTATAACTAGCCACCCCAGGCAATTACTGATGTTGTGGTAGGTCTGTTGGTCAGTGAGGCGAGGTTACTCTCCTTCTTCTCTGTATCAATCCTCGTATATTTTCTAGAGTCCTTCCGATTTCTCCCTCTTACATTTGATCTCTTGTTGCCCCCTCCCACCTCTTTCCTGCCTTTTATTTTCTAGTGAGGTTGCATGTGGAACGAACTTCCCCATGGTGGTCGGGTCGGGGCTTCCCAGGATAAGGCGATACCCCATCCCTCATTAACTCATTTCGGGAAGACGTGAGCAGCTCTTGGTTCTTCGGGCAGTGAAGACCAAATATGGTATTGGTTTTAGTGTTGGAGTTAATGCCACCATTCGAGGTGCCTTCCACCACCTTTCATCAAACATCCACAGTCTCTTTCCAAACATCCCTCCCAATAGTCCTGCCTTATGCTATGGCATTATTTACATTCTTAGACCTTTTATACTAAGGTCCATTCCAAAACATGTATTCACATCTTTGGAGTCTGCCATAGTTCTTGGCGGAATAGTTATTTTCTGATTGGAAATGAGACATTACGGTTATACATATGGTGGACTGAATTATGATTTTCACTTGCATGTTGATTTCATCGTGGTGGCTCCTAGTTTCTTGACATTGGTATTTGCATAGGGTTACTTAGAGTTCTGTGGTACTGAGTGGGATAAGAGATTGAGTGTAAACTATGGAGGATTACCTCTTAGAGGGGATCTGACTGACTATCTTTATTAAATACTGTGTATATAATTTATTTTTGATACCTCCAATATTTTGAAGGGAGTCTGAGTCCCCTCTTAAGCGAGGTATACCTACTTTAGTGAGGGAGGACCGATATGAACGACTATGCTGTTAAGCCCACAATGGCCCTTATAATTTATTTTGATACCTCCAATATTTTGAAGGGAGTCTCAGGCCCCTCTTAAGCGAGGCATACCTACTTTAGTGAGGGAGGCCCCTTTTCAGCTACTATATCATGTTCGTGTGCATTTGGCATTTTTTCTTTATTTTGGTTTTCTCTCTGGTTATTAGTTGGCCTTGGGATTTGTATTTCATTGTGAGTTTTCATTGCTATGGTTAGTGGAGCCCCCGTGACTCCCTCAATTAGCGCTACCCAACCCATGGTATTTTCTTATTCCATGGGGACGAATCCTTTTGTATTTCTAAGTGGTACACCAAATCATGATACTCAACCAATACCTTGAACCTCTAATCCTTTTTCTTTTGGTATGCCAGACATGTCTTTGCACTTGTCATCCTCTATCTCGCCTTCTTATGTGCATCCTAGTTTTGCGTATGGGGGCATGATGCCTGCTTATTCTCCCTTTGTGTTTGGTGGGGGTCATATCCCTCAACCAACTCCCATGGTTGGAGGTTGGAATCCTCCTTCCTCTGGACCCAATCCTAGCGTCACTTTTCTAGGAGCAAGTGCTCAAATGGGCAGTCCTTCTACTTATTACATCTTGTCCATCTATCCTTCTTCCACTATGTCGGTTCCTACGAACTCTTTTCTCATGGCATACCTCCTTCTGTCCTCTAATGTTTCATCCAAGGGGATTCAATTTTATAGTATGGGCAACCCCCTTCATGGAGTTCCTTCATCAGGGGGCAACATGTATCCTCACCTAAGTAACCATTGCCATGTTGCTTTCTCTTTGCAAGCGACTTCATCGGCGATGATGCCCTTACAACCCTTTATGAATCAGTTTGGAGGAGGATACCATCCTGCCGCACAGGGCCATGGTGTATACCAGAACCCTTCCTACCCCGTGATCTCTCAAAATCAATCTTTCCCGCAACCTTGGTATCATATGCCGCAACTAGTCGTTGCAAGTCATGATGGAAACACAAGTCCAGTCACTGCGAGTCATATTGACATTATATCGCCAACCTATGCTAGTCATGTTAGATATATGTCAACAACCTCTGCAAGTTATGTTGAATACATGCAACTAACCACTACAAGTCATGCTGGGGGCACCACTCTATTCACTACTAGTCATACTACACATTCATCACCAACCTCTGCAAGTCATGTTGGAGATCTGCTACTAGCCTCTGCAAGTCATGTTGGGAGCATGTCACCATCCACTGCAAGTCATGTTGGGGGAATTCATACGATTGATAAGCCTAGATGTATAGGACGTAAGCCCAATTTCCTTTGTATAATTTGCAAAGGAGGTCACCTAACTCGTTTGTGCCCTGCTACTATTGTGGTACAAGAAGCGTAGTCCTTATTTGATAGCCCTTCGGGTTCTGAATCGTCTTCGATTTCCCAACTATTTAATCCTTCTTTGATTGATACAACGACCATGTTGATGCAATATTTGGCTGAAACCACTCTTCTTTTGGGGGGTTATGCATCTCTTGACCATGTTGTCTCGCATCATGTTCAACCAACAATGATGTCGATGAAATCTTCGGCCCATACCACTCCTATTTTTGGGGGTGATGCGTCTCTAGACCATGTTGTCTTGCATCCTTTTCAACCAACGATTGAAGAAGTGGTCATGCTGATGAAAACTTCGGTCGATCCCACTCTTCTCTTAGAGAGTGTCAAGTCTAAGGAAGTGACATTGCCGATGCAATCTTCGGTCAATCCCACTCTTCTTTTGGGGAGTGATGCGTCTTTTGACCATGTTCTTAGCATTTCTAGTTATATACCTTATGAACACAGGAGCATTCCACTCTTTTTGAGTACACTCCCTCCAAGTCCTAGGGTGGTTTTCTTTGATTGGAATGATCTTGTAGAGCCTCACCTTCCTTCTTCTACACCCTTCCGGATAAGGGGCATTCTTCAATATATTGTAGATAAAGTATCCTCTGCAAGTATTTTATCCTCCTCGGATTGGAAATTTTGGGTTCTCCCAAGATTGTGTTAAATACCAGTGTGTTGTTGGATTCTGACAGGAGTCCTGCATGGGAGCCTTGGTATCCCCCATGATATGCTACTTAGAATAGCATCCTCGAGTTTTGTTTAAGCTCTTTTTCGACTCTTTAAAAAAGTGAAAAGATTGTCGAGTGAACTTGTCTCTTTCACACTCGTTAAATGGCTTTGAAAGGACGTCTATTTGGTGTAATTTTAACCCTTTTTCGGATCAAGTAGACTAATTTCAAAAAAAGGAACACTCTAATCAACATTGGCTAGAAGAGTTCTCTTGGTACTTTTTCGGGCCTAGGGGACTAAATTTACGAAAAAGAACATTCTTTGGAGTTAAGTTGTAATTGCATTTCATCATTCTGCTTGCAGTATTGATCCTATTGTCAGTTCCCACTTTCTTGTTATAAGCCTCTTACCTCAACAATTTGCATCACTAGCCAAGGAAATCCTTGTTTATATCCTTTGGAGCTTGACACCCTCTACCCTAAGAGGAAACATTCCCCTGAGTGTCCATGCCCTGCATGCACTTCCTTGCATTGATCATAGGTATGTTCCACTATTTGGAGGTAGCTGCTTACTCATGACACTCATTTCCTCTCTTGTATCATAACATTCATTTGCCTATGAAAAAACAAAAAAAAGATGGGCGGGAAAATAATATTATCTCGTATCGGCAACATTTTTGTCATCTTTAAACAGAGCACAAACATTTGAGTCTATTTTCATCCAAAGTTTGGTTTTATCATGACTGTAGGAAGCTGAGCTTGTTACTTAGAGTTTACTCCTTCGACTGGTTATTCTTCCAGTCCCTATGGAGAGTTTGTCGATGCCTCCTGCATCACAAAGTTTCATCATCAAG
Organism: Picea sitchensis; assembly: GCA_010110895.2. NCBI lineage: Eukaryota > Viridiplantae > Streptophyta > Pinopsida > Pinales > Pinaceae > Picea > Picea sitchensis. The sequence goes on from SNQJ01S0160072.1 coordinate 9,988, forward strand.
TCTATGCTGCTAGAGTCCTCCATATGTCTCATGCTCTTGTTCAAAGGTAGTTTATAAGCATGTGTTGGCCATTCCTTAGAACTCTTGACTTTTCATGTCGGCCATACCCTCAGTGTGTCTCAAAGTCACATGAAGTTGTAGTCCTACCGCGCACCCTGGTCCTACTTTCATTATGGGTAGGTAACCTTGAACCCAATATTCGACATCTCCTCATTGGTCGTTGACTGGGGGGTTTCCCTTGTGTTCGACAACAAGAAATATATTCACACATTGGGATTCATGTATTGTCTTGGATGTCATTAGCCTTATTGGTTGTTTTCTTGCCTTTGTCAACAATCTTCCTTATTGGTTGCTATTTAGAGGGTATTTTTCGTGCACTACTTACATATGGTGCATGAAAAAGACACACATGGTCGTTGGTTCATGAACATCCTCTTCGTTTGAGTTCCTCCAAAACATCAAGCTATTTCTTTGTACCTCATGCCGACTGATGAGAGATGCCTTAATGATCTACTTTCAGTGGGTCTCCTTCCATCGACTTCAGCTCATCTATTATGGAAACGAGGCCTAGAGTCCTATGAGTACCTAGAGGCTTGCAGTCATCAATGGAAGTTTCTCCTGCCATCGACAATTGGGAATACATCAATGTTTCATGATCGATGGATTCTTCAAGTGTTCGGACTCAACACCTTTATTCACACTTATAAGAAGGTACTTGGTGCCTTGATAAATACTTTCATTATCGGTAGGTTGTCTTGTGTTTGTTAACGATATACCTTAATGACCGGTAATCAAGTGAAGTCTCATTGTGTTCGACATCAACTCCTCTATTCACATGATGTAGAATTTCACCTTTTGCGGATAGTGTAGAAGACATCAGTTTACAGTAGAAACTTTCTTGAGTTGTTGCTATCATTCATTGGACCACTACCTATATGAATCCAATGATCATGGGAGATCAGATTGTACTCCATTGTATATAGATATCTTCAGATTGATGTTTGAGACTGGTTTCCACTAGGCCTTGTTCATGACTATGACAACCTATGTCATGCATCTACCTATTTGGTATATTTCCACATGGATCTAGAGTGTAATTCAAATTGGAATCCATGTGTACAAAGTCATTATGGATTGTAACATTCTCACGAGCAGCCAGCACTTCCAACTGAGTCTCCATCACTCCACTTCTGTGAATTATAATGTATTTCGGCCATGGCAGATACTCCTCTAACCTCACACATTAGGGGGAATCTATTATATCTAATTTTACCTCACCCCATGAAACTTGCTTGGATGGCCTTTCCATTTCCCTATGCAGACTTGAAGTCCCCTTTTGTACTTCCCGGAGCCAAAAAACCATATTTTCCACATATACGTGCCCTACTAGTTAGACAACATTCGTAAATGTAGGTTGCACCACTACAACCCACGTACATTGAGTTTGGTGCTCAAAATTAAAAATTGCATCGAGTTTCCATGTCACTTCATGAGATCCATGATCCTTGACCTTCCATATACTGGAAACGTTCCGACTCAACCCTTCAGTTCCATTTGAAGGATATAAATTGAGCCATATCCAAGCCGTGGAAGAGGAGAGAATTCAAATTTTGAGAGAAAAGATACTCTGGAGAAATTTCACTTCACATTGAGTCTACATCGATTTATCCTTGAAAGTTTGAACACATTGTTCAGCCCCCAAGCTCTTCCCCTTTTTATGGAGAACCTCATTGTCTCCTTTATATGAGCTTGCCTTTGGTGAAGGATTGAAGTGGTGGAGGCCCAACTAGAAGGGACTTAGTTTCTCGATTCCAAGACGTGCCGACACAAAAGTTTGTCACTTGTATACTTTTGTTGATTATTTTAATAGAGATACTCTTTTCTCATCCTATTGATATCTTGCAAATATTTGAATTGTTATTATGAGAGTATTTGTCATGTATCTTAATGGATTATGCTATTTTATACGCTAAAATTATATATTATCACCATATGCTTGTGTGTCTTGGTTGTTGATGACAAGTTGTAGGTATAAATATTTGAGTCGTGTTCTCAACATTGGTCTTCATCGAACGTTTGGAAGAGCTAGGATTTTATCCTTGTCTTGTTAGCATTTCATTTATATAACATACTTGAGATTAGAGTTTATCTCTGCAATCATTATGTCTGTTGTGGTTTACCCCATGCCATAGAGTGGTTTTCCGTGTAACAATAATAATGGTGGAAACTAGGATAGGGGTGTATATACTTATACTCCCTATCTATACTTGGCCAAAACACACTTAACTTGAATTACCAATTATAATAACAAAGTAAAGAACCATACCATTTCAAGAAAAAGCCTTAACATGCCAATGCACACAACCAAAATAACCTAGAAATGACCTTCAAAGGCTAGAAAATCATCATCATCAACTCCACAACCAAAGAGAAACCATATCATATCATAAGAGAGCAAAACGCCCAAGGGTAGCAAAAATTGCAGTACAAGTACTTCTCACAAGAGGGAGAGTTATGATAAAATGAGATATTATGATCTCTTATTTATACAAAATGTCAGTAAGATAGTTTGTCCACACAATTAATGGTTAACCACAAGACTAGGGGTCAAAAACCCTAATATTGCCCCTTTTACAAAGTAATATTAAAAAATCCACTTTAATTTCACTTTTTGCACAAAGAAAACCCTAGTTATAAAGACGTCACCCCTTTAAGGGACGTTTTGGCACTAGGAGAAAGTTGTTAGTGATGGAGGAGAGTAGAAGGGCTTCCCAAAGACACATTTCAAGAATCCAAGTGAGTTCCTTCATGGTTAAAGCCTAAAACCCCTCAAAACGTCCTTGTTCCAATGCATGCCAACCTCACCACCAAACCCTAACCCCCTAGGTGATGTCATGCCTCTGGAGGTGATGTTTTGTCTCTCCTAGGAAAAATGTTTGGCATGTGGGGGCTAGGTTATGTCGTCCAAGTCATCTTCTAGGCCTCTGAGGTTTCATCTCTCTCATCCGGCATGCGGGCCCTTGACATCCACCTGTGGGATTTAAGCCCTATGGAATCCCAAGCTAGGATTGTTCTTCCAAAATTGTCCACCAACTAGGTCCTGCAAATACAAATAAGCACGCCCTCCAAGGATCTCAAGTCATAACTGTTAGCACTAAGAGTCACACTTAGAATGTTGTAAGTGTAATCCCAGTACCCATCATAATGTTTAGAGTTGGATGAGTGATTATATTAAAAAATGGATCAAACTGATAAAGTTCAAAGCCTGATCAAATGCAATAAATTCCAAAGACTATATTACAGCAAAAAGGGCTACCATAATATCCAACCAACACATATTTTAAAGATGAATAGAAGAAAATGCAGAAAACATCAATATGAACAATCAATTTCACATGAGGCTTGATTGACACATTCATATGGATGAAATTTCATTAATTAGGATCCTTCTAATCAAGAAATAAAGATTTGCTCCAAGAAGAGATGCCTCACAAAATACACAATAAATCATCCACAACATAATTATGCTAACAAAGTTGTTGATAACTCCTTTATCAATCATTATTCCATTAGAGAAAGAAGACAAAGAAAATGAACAAAGAAAGGACCACAAGCTGATCTTTGACTACACAAGAATCCTTCATTCAGATATACAAAGTCTGAGAGTTTACAAAATAGTAACAACCTTTTTCCTATCAGTCCAAAAAATTTCCTTATCAAAATCCACTTTTATATATAGTAAATCATCTCTATCTACCCTAAGGAGGTCTAAACAAAGGAACTACATAGGATCCTCCTCCATTTAGGAGTCATGTTACAAAACATTCCAACAAAAACCTAACAAATTCATATTTTTTGGGATCTTGTCTATTGAGATAAATGCCTTTTGAAACAGGTCGTGCTGCTTGATTTGGAGATGGAACACATGTTCCTCATGTCAAACTAACTCATAGGAGACCATTTGAACCTTCCTTGACTGCTGATAGCCTTCCCATAACTCGAATTTGTCAGACTGTTAGAGTTCACAACGCCCATGACAACATGCACTATGAACTTTCCTATAGGTGATGAGTTTGTTTTTTTCTCCCAAAATACGAACTGGGTCGGGCTGATTTTATTTCAGCATGTCAAAAAAATCATGTTTTTCCTCTACACCAAGTTTCAGAGGAACCCAGATTGGCATTAAAAAGTTATGATCAAAACAATCCTCTATTGTGTGATAATTTCTTACAAACTATCATAAATTAGCAGTTCACAGTGTTGACACTACGAACTTTTTTGTAGCAGCCTGTTTCACTTTTGCCAAAATATTTAACATCCCAAAACTACATCAGGTGTCCAAAAATACTTTAAACTTCATAATCTTAATAATCTTGATTAAAGGAAAGCACCCAAACTGATAATCATGGCTTACAAAACATAGCCATCACCAAAAAATGTTGTGAAATGCATGAAACAACAAATTTGACCATACACTTCAGGTTTGATAGAGGTCTCATTCAATGGATTAAGATTACACTTCAAAATGATGCAGAAAATGAGGGTTTCAACCAATTCTAGAAACAGAGGGTTTGTAGTGCCAATTTGCAGCACTAGTAGATAAATCAACAAAAATCTCTCTCTCAACCCTTAAACATCATGAAAACTCTCATGGAGTACCTGGTGAACCTGATATTGATGTTGATGTCTGTGAATTTGAATATATATGTCTGCAAGCTATCCAACTCCCAACTCTCCTCTTCATCCAGTTCGCAGTACCATTTTGTAGTGCCAAGCTCAAACCTAGTTTGCACACTTTGAGGAAACTGTTAGTAGATCTTATGACATAATCCCTGAAGAAGTGGTTAAATGTAGGCTCCGAAAACAATAAAATCCTCTTTGACATGATCCTTTAATTTCAATGATGATAAATGAATGCATGAGGTACTTAGAGTACGTTGCGAACTCTCCTAGTGAGTTGGCAGCACATAAAACTGACTCTGATTTGACATTCATATGGATGGATGGTGACAAGGAGTAACTTGTGTACAAGTTGGAGGCGTGACATGTCAAGGTAATGATATAAAAATCAAAGGTGTGACTCATAGGGGTTTATTTACCTTATCATGATGACAAATTACATAACTCAAAGACTCTTGATCAAGGCTAGACATAACTCCACTTATTTTAAACAAAACCTAAGTTTATTACCACAACCTAAAGTCTCAAAACCTATGACCTATAAACCAAACCAAAGTGACTCTTTTTTAACCCTAAAATTCTATGTGCTAACATTTGGCTCCACAAGGGATGGAGACCTCCCTGTAAGGCTCCAAGAACATGGAGTTCCAGTGGCCTTATTCCATTGGGATATGGAGTCATCATCTCATTCCAAACTTGTAAACTGAACTTGCTTATCTGAATTACAAATCCATCTTCCTAGTAGGCTGAAGAAAAATTGTCGTTGTAGTGCCTTCATTGGGTTATGGAGTCTTATTGCTGATCTACTGCAAAACTGAAATAAAATTCCCAGAAACGAGCTAATTTTCTACACTACCCTACTCTAACCAACTGAACTCTTCTTAATCAAGTGTCATGAAACTTCCAATGAAGCCATAAAATAATCTGATTGATAAATATAACTTTTTGCAGGAAAACCTTTAAGAAAACCCACAAAAGATGCAACAAATGCAGCAGACAGTCTATGAGAAATTGATACTTACAGTTGCAACTTGCTTGCATGTCAAAATATCTAATGCAAGGAACTTCTGAACAAATAGACTCCATGTATATGTCTATAGGATCATGAATCACATGACAAAAGTTTGGCTGCATTAGAAGACTAGTCTTCTCCTTCATAATCTCAGCTCTGCTGACAAGACTATAATTCTCTTGACCTCCTTGAAACATCCCACAAATGTCACATGCTTCAAAGCAATCATGGACAATAAAATATTTTTCTGGTTGTTGATTATCTCCTTTGGCAAGAAACTTATTTTCAGTGTCTTCCTTAAATTGTTGGTCAACATTCTCTAAAGAAAAAAACATTGTAGACTGACCATATGATTTCTCAACCTCCTCTTTATTGTCCTCTGAAAAATCTGCTCTAAAACTGTCAGATACAAAGTCAATACTGGGAGACTTAATACATGCTGATACAAAAATATGATCCGTTTTATTTGCTTGTTGACTTTCTTCCTGTTGGCCATCTATTGATGAAAAAGAGTAAAAACTCACATGTTCCTATTGTTCCTTCCTATCTTCTTGACCAAAGTTTAAAAACATATAATCAAGGAGGTTATCATGAGCCAAGAATGTTAACTGATTTTCTAAGTCAACGGTAAGATGATGAGGAGCAACAACTTTCTCTGAAAGAGAAATGTCACCACCTTTTGCAAAATCTTCCTCATGATATTCATCATAAACAAAATCAACCCTTTGCTCATAATTAGGAAAAGGCTTAGCTGCATATGCAAATTCATCTTGCTGGTATGAGTTAAAAGCATGTACATTTGCATCTTCAACAATGGAAAAAATTGATTTAATAATTTCAAGATCAAAAAAAGATTTAAGATCTGAAAATGATGCACAAGGATGCTGAAACAATTGCAAGCTCAGATAAGCTTCTTGTTGTCCATATACTTTCTCAGTTTCTTCCTCATCCAAAACATTGTCCAAGATCTGACAAGAGAGTTGTGCACATGCCTATAGATTACTCTCCACTTCCTATGCATCAACAAACATCTGCTGCAAGGATGGTGACTTTCTTTCTTTGAGGTATAGGAATAGATTGAGATGTTGTTCCATTTTTTATTGTACCACGGAAACAACCTCATTAGGTTGAATTTCAATAGGAATGCTGTGATAAGTACTGTGAAACCTCCTATTGAAATGAACAATAGTTTCATCATCCTCCCTTCTCAAAGCATAAAAATCAGTCAGTATTGGTCAAAGGATTTGTTCTCACCAAAATAATTCATAAAAGAATCATGAAATTCAGTCCATGAACCAATGGAATTATCCTCTATATGTCTAAGCCATTGTCCAACATCCCCATGTAGAGATTGAGAGAAAGTCCTCGTGAATACATCCTCATGAACGATTTGTAATAGGTCAATGAACCGCTCAAAAGCAACCATTTGTTTCTCGGCTGTCACATGATCTCCTCCATTGAATCTAGGAAGGTATTCTAAAACATTTGGAGGATAGTCATGAAGGACAAAAGGAAATATCAGGGGTTTATAAACTTTCCCTCTAATTCTAGACTGAAATTTAGTGGGTTAAAAGTCAAGTTCAACAGGTTGATTGCAAGTTTCAACAGTGATGGTGGAAGGTGATGGATCAACTTTATCATTTAAAAGATGACAAGAATGATCAGTTTCAATATATATGAAAATATGAACATCATCATCCTCATGTGTTCTAACTGAAGGGATGGGATCATAATTTATAACACAAGAAGAATGCATAACTTCTTTTTCCAAAGAGGGATATATAACTATAGGCTTATGGTCATTCGAATAGACGAAGCAAAGGATAATCCTCTTTACATGCAAGGGGAAATACATGAATGAGCTAATGAAAAATAACAAAAGTTCATGGAGAAAACTAATAAGCTGATACCTATTTTTTCTATTCCGCCTTTTCATCTTTCTGTCAGTAGAATTCTTCCTCCAGTGGAGTCTTTGATTGTAGAGTCTCTAGGTAGAATATTGCATTCAAACTTTGTGTCATGCTCCTGTCTACCATCAAGAGATGGATATATGTCGTTCTCCCAGGGAAGATCACTTCACTCTTCTCTCCCCGGTAGTGACGCCAAAAATGTTAGCACTGAGAGTCACACTTAGACTGTTGTAAGTGTAAGCCCAATACCTATCAAAATGTTTAGAGTTGGATGAGTGATTATATTAAAAAACAGATCAAACTTATAAGGTTCAAAGCTTGATCTAATGCAGGAAATTCCAAAACTGTATTCCAGCAAAAAGGGCTATCATAATCTCCAACCAACACATATTTGAAAGATGAATACAAGAAAATGCAAAAAAAAATCAAGATGAATAGTCAATTTCACATCAGGCTTGATTGTCACATTCATATGGCTAAAATTTCATTAATTAGGATCCTTCTAATCAAGAAATAAATATTTTCTCCAAGAAGAGATGCCTCACAAAATACATAGTAAATCATCCACTGTATAACTCTACTAACAAAGTTGTTGATAAATCCATTATCAATCAGTGTTCCATTAGAGAAACAAGACAAATAAAATGAACAAGGAAAGGAGCACAAGATGATATTTGACTACACAAGAATCCTTCATCCAGATATACAAAGTCTGAGAGTTTACAAAATAGTAACAACCTTTTTCCCATCACTCCAAAAACTTTCCTTATCAAAATCCACTTCCATATATAGTGAATCATCTCTATATACCCTAAGGAGGTCGAAACCAAGGAGCTGCATAGGATCCTCCTCCATTTAGGAGTCTTGTTAGAAAAGATTCTAACAAAAACCTAACAAATTTCTATTTCTGGGATCTTGTCTATTGAGATAAATGCCTTTTGAAATAGGTCATGGTGCTTGATCTGGAGATGGAACACATGTCCCTCATGTCCAACTAACTCCTAGGAGACCATTTGAACCTTCCCTGACAATTGGCAGCCTTCCCATAGCTTGAATTTTTCAGACTGTTAGAGTTCACAACGCCTATGACAACATGCGCTGCGAACTTTCTTGTAGGTGATGATTTTGTCTTTTATCCCAACATACGAGCTGGTTTAGGCTGATTTTTTGTCAACACATCAAACAAATTATGTTTTTCCTCCATACCAAATTTCAGAGGAACCCAGAATGACATTAAAAAGTTATGATCAAAACAATCATTTTATGTGTGCTAATTTCTTACAAACTATCATAAATTAACAGTTCACAGCGTCGGTGCCGTGAACTTTCCTGTAGTAGCATGTTTCACTTTTACCAAAATATTTAACATCCCAAAACTGTATCAGGTGTCCAAAATTTGTGTAAACTTCATCATCTTAATAATCTTGATTAAAGGAAAGCACACAAACTATTAATCATGGTTTACAAAACATAGCCATCACCAAAAAATGTTGTAAAATGCATGAAACATGAAATTTGACCATACACTTCATGTTTGATAGAGGTTTCCTTCAATGGATTAAGATTACACTTCAAAATGATGCATAAAACGAGGGTTTCAACCAATTCTGGAAACAGAGGGTTTGTAGCGCCGGTAGATAAACCAACAAAAACCCCTCTCTCAACCCTTAAACAACATGAAAACTCTGATGGAGTACCTGGTGAACCTAATATTGATGTTGATGTCTGTGAATTTGAACAGAGATGTCTACAAGCTATATAACTTTCAACTCTCCTCTTCATCTAGTTGGCAACGCCAGTTTGCAATGCCAAGATCAAACAAAGTTTGCACACTTCAAGGAAACTGTTAGTAGATCTTATGACATAATCCCTGAAGAAGTGGTTTAATGTAGGCTTTGAAAACAATAAAATACTCTTTGACATGATCCTTTAATTGCAATGATGATAAGTGAATGCATGAGGTACTTAGAGTACGCTACAAACTCTCCTAGTGAGTTGGTAGCACATACAACTGACTCTAATTTGACATTCAAACGAATGGATGGTGGCAAGGAGAAACTTGTATACAAGTTGGAGGTGTGACATATCAAGGTAATGATCTAAAAATAAAAGGTGTGACTCATAGGGGTTTATTTACCTTGTCATGATGACAAATTACATAACTCAAAGACTCTAAACCAAGGTTAGAAATAACTCCACTTATTTTAAACAAAACCTAAGTTTATGACCACAACCTAAAGACTCAAAACCTATGACCTATAAACCAAACCAAAGTGACTCTTTTTGACCCCTACAATTATATGTGCTAACAATAACATCATGATAAGTAAATCCAATCAATAAATGAGCCACCTAAGTATGTCCATCTAAGATTACTATGTCAAAGAGTTAAGTGCTCAAAGACATTATGGGACTTGTCAAGCTTGAATATGGGAGGGTTGATGAGGTGTCCTATTGTGTAGATCTTACGCCAGGTCAAGGAGTGTTTCCAAGATATCCCACTCTAATCCATGTATAGTGGATGAAGCGGTTAAGGGCCAAGACTCAATGGGGATGGGGTTCATGACATACAAGGGGTTGTAGTATCTCATTCATGGGTGCCTTTATAGAGGGTTTGTGGTACCTTCGTTTGCAATGCACTTTTTTCCAAGCCCATTATTTTTCCATTCTTTGTTTTTTTCATAAATTTAAGGATAAGTTGAAGGACACTTCCCTGGCGTGGTATCCAGATAATGACAGTGTCACCCACAAATTCCTAGTGTAAATGAGAAGGTTGGCTCATGATGAGACCCCCTTTCTCTCATCCATGCAACTGAGAACCATTACCCTGACTTGGTGACCAGATGATGGTAATTTCATACCACTATATATTCATGGACATGATAGGTCATCTCGTGATGAGACCTCCTATCCCCCAACTAACCTTTTAAGCATTCATAATCATATCTCTTATGGGTCCCCCTTTTCTCAAAGATAAGTGTTTCATTTCTTTCTTGGGTTATCCCTGGGTGAAGCATCTGGAAGGTTCATACATAAGCTTTTATCTTTTACCCAACATCAATCCCTCTGGGCCTTCAATCCTTTCTTGCCATAGAATGAGGGACAACCCCTTCTTGGTTCAATACACCCTAAAATCCCAAGAGATAAGGAAATGGGAGAAATAGTGATGGAAAGTGGTAAGTATGGTAGGGAACGGTATGATAGATCTTCAAGGGAGTTCCCAGTAGAAAACCCATCCCCAAGGAAGACCACTTACTAGGGAACAATGTCAACCACCAAGGTGAAGAAGGGAAAAAGGCATAATGTCCAAGCATATATCATGAAATCTAGATCAATATAAGATACAACATACTCAAATGCCTCAAATATTGAAATGATGTTCACCATAATACCTGACTTGTACCGCATGGATCAAGGTCTAGTGCGTTCCGAAAACCAACTGGTGGGGTGGATTCCATCCAGATATCTACAACCTATATGGTGGTGAGAAGGGTCTCCATATGTGAAAAAGGATATTGCTAGTCATGTGGTATCTCGACACTCCATATTTGCAACATGAGGGCCTCGAGACATAATCTCCTTAGTTATCCACAAAATGGGGATAACATATGGCTCCTACTTGGGGACATGTGCTTGTCGTAGAGTTCATGAGAACCATCACATCTCCTGGTAGACCTGTGCCTACCAAAACTCAAAAAAAGGGATCAGAGCATCCAGGGTGGTGCTATCACCATTTATCCATATATAAAATCCAAAATGAAAGGCTAATTTAGAAAAGAAAAATTTCTAAACTAAGCATGAAATCAATATGAAAGTAGAGAAAAATGAAAATGAAATGCATCTAAACTAATATGAGCAATCAAGATGCAAATGCAAACAAATCAAGATGACCTACCTACTTACCTAGGGTCTTGGGGCCTTGAAGATCAGGTGATGAGTAATGCTAGGTGAAGTCATACAACTAGTGCAACCAACTGATCGACTCATCAAAGTATATCCCCCTGTTCTTAATCATGTAACATAAAAAAGATAAGTTAAGCACATAATTATCATGATTATAAACACACACATAATCGATCATGAAATATAACTCATGGAGATGAGTGGGAGGGAGAAATCTTGCTGGAAAGAGAAACCACCAGCCTGGTCATCCCACCCGAAAGTGTAGCCACAAACTTGAT
>SNQJ01S0160075.1:0-16741 GCA_010110895.2 Picea sitchensis
AGGTAGATCAGTGTATTCGGATGTAATAAAGGTCAATATTAATAAGACCTTTCAATAAAATAGAATAAGGCGGATGTAAGAAGACCTAATAGAAGCTTCCGCTTCTAGCAGGATCTTCCTCTAGATGCTTCTCTTAATAGACACATTTAGTATAAATAAGGGTTAAGGGTATGAAAACCATAGTGGGGAGATTATTGTAACAGAGCGTTGCTCTATTGGAGGTTTCCCCCTCGAAGAGGCCTTTGAACATTGCTTTCTGAATCTAAGTGTTATTTCTATTGCAGTTCTTATATCATTTCCGTGTTATTGTGGAGATTATGATGGATATTTTACTGTTATTCTGTTATTTCTAGCATTTTATTTCTGTTCTGCATATTTTGTATATCTGGTATCTTGCAAAATATCAATATCTCATAGAAAAACCTCAGAATAAGTACTCAACGCCTTGAAAAAGAGAGAAATTCAGATAATAAGCCTCTTCAAGGGGGAAACCTCCTTATGCCCACATAAATGTACAATTCCAAGATGATTCCAAATGAAAATGTCTCCTTGGTATATATAGGAGACTAGGAGGTATAATTACAACTAATCGAATAAAGCCGACATAAATAAAATAACATTACTAATGTAATATGCCCCAATTTAGGGGTAATGAGCCAATAATAGGGCTTAAAAAATTCTTACCTGTGAGTTCCTTTGTAGAGGGCGAGTTGAACCTTGTCGTAAATGCAATTGTTTCCTAGCCCATTCATGATCTTTTATTCTTAGCTTTATTTATTTTGATCCTTTTCTTTTGTGCCTCAAGGGAAGAGTTGAGGGCCATTGTCCTGGCTTGATGACTAGAGGTGACAATGTTATCCACAAACATTTCACGGAAATGAGAAGGCTAGCTCGTGATGAGACCCCCTTTCTCTTGGCTATGCCACCAAGAGCCACTACCCTGGTTTGGTGACCAGATAGGTGGTAGTGTCATGCCGCTACATGCCCATGGTCATAATAGGTTAGCTCCTGATGATACCTCCTATCCATCAACTAGTACTTTCACTATTTATGTATCTTATGGGTCATTTTTCTTATTGAGAATCTCTTCAGTGATTTCTCGGTGATCCTTGTGTGAAGCATATCAAAGGTTTTAACATTGGATTTTAACTTTTGCCAGCAAATTTTGCCCTCTGGGCCTTTAGCCCCTTCTTCCCACAAGGTAACGTACAACCCTTCCTAGTGTAGCCAATCCCAATGCCCAAACAAGGATAGGGGATATGGAAGGAATAAAGATGGAAAATGGTAAGTCTGGAGGGAGCGAATGATGACTTTTCGCATACCCACCCATTATCAACCCATCCTAAAGGGAAACCAACTTACTAGGGCACTTCATTACCCTTCCAAGTATAAACGAGGAAAAGAGCATAATTTCCAAGAAAACATCATGAAATGAAGAAGGATTCAATACAACATATTCAAGTCCTTCAAAAATCAGAGTGATGCATACCATGATACCAGGACTCATTACCTCATGGATCAAGACCCACTGCTACTTCAGGACTAGGCTGGTGGGATGGATACTGTTGCTGGTAATAAATGGATTGCATTGAAGAAAAGAGGGGCCATGCTCAAGTCGTCTGACTCTCGGTACTCCATGTATAGGACCTATGGGCCTCGAGAAGTGATGTCCTTAGTTATCCCTAGGCTAGGGGATAACATCTTCTCCAACTCGGGGACATGTTCTCACCGTAGAGCGCATGAGAACCTCATCATCTCTGGTATGACCTGTGCCTGCTAAATCTCAACAAAAGATATTAGTAATCCCTAGGGTGGTGATATCACCCCTTATTCATATATGATATAAAAAACAAATAAAGAGCATCTCTAATCTAGCATATGATCATGAGCATACATATATAGAGAATGAAACAAGACAATATCAAACTACAACTATACTAACATGATATGCAGATGGTATATACAATGGATGCAAATGTCTACCTACCTCTACTTACCTGTTGGTTGAATGCTAGGTGTAGTCAAATAACCAGTGAAACCATCCTAGAAATATCTCATAATACCTACCTCTGTGCTTCATCATAAACCAAAACAATGACAAGTCAAGCACAAAAATAACCTGAGTTAGAACATGTATCACATCATCGAAAATCGTAAATTCTAGCTCATGGAGGCAGGAGGGAGGGACAAAATTATGCCAAGTCACACTTTATGAAAGTTCTCAATCCATCTCAGAAAGGGATTGTGAAAAATCAAAGGCTCAAAAGACTGACTCAAAGAGTTTGAAGGTTGGCTACCATGGACATCATCACATCTTGAGGTCTGAGAAAGGAATAGTAAGAACCTAGAGGATGATTGGAAATTTTCTAGGGAAAGTTGAAAGACTAAGATAATAAACTTATTCTTAAGGTATTCAACCTACCCTTGAATTCTAAAAGAAGGCGTTGCCCCGGATAAAACTCAAGACAAGGAACATGTTTCCCAACTACACCCTTAGTGACATAGTGAGGTAAAGTAGTCGAAGGGAGTTGGAAATCCTTGTCACAAGTACCCTTCTTTGGGCGAGCAATGTCCTCACCTTTATATGAGCACAACTGTGGTTGATAATCTTCTTCATAGAATAAATACAAGTGCTCAAAGGAATACTCATCAAAATCCTCAAGGTATGACCGAAAATCATCAGTAGAGCATAGAACTAGGTCACCCTTGGATATTTTTGTAACTATATCATTTCCTTGTTGCCAAATGTCAAAATTAGTAGTGACCTGATATGATAGATGTAAAGGCAACATTTGGCAATGATCCTCAATGTTGTAAATAGGATCCCCATCATAACCAATTACATCGCATTTACGTTTCCCAACACGTATGAACTCCTCAATATTATTAACCATGTAATTTACTTCATCATAACATGAAGGGATTAAAGCATCCAAAGGCTCCTCTAACACTTCTTTGCTTTCCAAATCACAAAATAAGGCATCATCAAAATCTTGGAAAGGGAAACAACGCACAGTATTCACTTCTTCCTTTGTAGGATCTTCGAAGATTTGGATAACTTCATCAAATGGAGGAGCAATAATTAGTGCCTCATCCTCATGACTTTCCCTTACATATTCAACGTCATAATATGGAGGGTCTAGCTCATCCAAGGGTTCCCTTTCTTCTTCACCTTTTGAATCATAGAATAAGGTATCATCAAAAACCTGAAAAGGAAAGTGACTAACCTCGTCCTCTTCTTATTGTGCAAGAGGAAAAGGATTTGGGATGGCTTCATCAGAGGGAGGAGCACACATTAATACTTCATCATCATGTTTAATATCTTTAGGCTCTCGCTTTTCAACCAGATCCTCATTATCTTTGCTAGAAGCATGAGTAAATTCTTGTTATTATCCATGGGATTGGTAACCTTCATCAAGATCCTTCTCCTCAAGCTCTTGTTGATCGATGTCTTGTTCTCTTATTTCCTAGAATTTACTAACAAAGGTCTCAATGGAAACTAATCTCTCTAGACTAAGAGTATTTGGGGTATCTTTGGGGTCATCAACTTCGATTCCTGGAGTAAAGAGGTGTTCTCCCTTGAATAAGGAGATATTTTCCTTGATTTGTATAGACATGTGATAAGCTTCTTGGATTGTTCTTGGCCCTTTTTTACCAAGGAGAAACCCTAAATGCACTAAGAGTGCATTGGTGTAGAGGTAAGCGAGGTACTTGTCTTCAGGACAATGGATTCTAGGAATTTGTTGTAACAAATTCTCGAACCTAGTATGGAATTCCTTGACAGTCTCATTCTTAGTTTGTTTCATGTACTCAAGTCTTTTTATTAGCATGTGGATATCTTCTAATTTAATACCCCATTTCTCGAGAAAGGTTTTTTCTAACTGGTCCATAGATGTGATGCTAGCATTAGGGAGATCATCATGCCATTTCTGAGCATTACCATGAATAGTGGAAGAGAAAAGCTTCATTGCCAAATATTCAACATCGTCATTTATAGGGTGGAGTTGAAAGAAATACCAAAAATTATCCATGTGATCTTCGACCCTAACCCCATCATTACCAGTGAATCTAGGGAGCCAATTTTCATACCTTGGAAGAATTTGTCAAGGGTAACCCAAAATTTCACTCATATCTAAGGGTTTAAAATTATCTGGATTCCATTGAGAAGCCATGGTTGGCTTTGTCATTAGTGGAGTCGCTAGATAATCCTTCTAGGGATCATCAAAGGGAAAAGAGGGAAACATCCTCAGTGGAGTCGTCAGGTAAGCTTTCTTAAGTAAAGGCTTTGGATAAAGGCTTATGAAAAACTGTCATTCAAGGAAAATTGACTCGATGTTCCCCAACAACGGCGCCAAAACATTTATCGCACAATCTGTACTTGCCCAAATCCCATGAAAGTGAGGGATATTGGCGTAACAAACAAGATGTCCTATCACTGTCAACCTCAATAGGAAATCCCCACTGTTTAGGGATGGATAGAAGTCAACCCAAGGGAGGCATCCTCAGTGACCTAAAGGGTTGGGTGAGCTAAAGATTAGGATAAAAATACCCCCCTTCTCACTAGTCACTCAAGTTAAAGAAGTCACAAGGTTTATGTCCAAGAAAGACGAAGCAATTGAAAGTGATGAAGTGTACCTGCCCAAAACAAGACAACAAATCATATATATGGCAATTTCATGTACACAAATGATAGTAAAGCTTCAAGAGACAGTAAAGTGTAATACCCCTGTTTCCCCCAATTTGTAAATATAACTATAACTGGCCAAGAGACTATGGCGGACTAAATATGTGTGAATATTTGATTTGATGAACCTTTGTATAAAAGGGTCAATGTATGAATTTTCTGTTATTAATAGAAATTGGTTATGTGTTGCACAACTGTTGAAAGGGGGGAGTTTGCCAATATAGACAATGGATTCTATGAGAGAGATGGTAAGGGAAACCAAGAATGGTTGAGACAACCCTCGCCAAACCAATACCTACTGGGTGTAATTGCGCAACAGTCCTCTGACCCATAAATGAATTGCCAGTCAGGCTGGTAGTTGGAAGGCCATCCTCAAGAGTTAATGAGGAGATGGGGCATGATACCCATCTGAAAGGCCTCTAGGCCTGACCACGAGTTGGAGATTTGAACCCACGTGACCTTGCTGAGGAAGGCAAGAAAGGAAGTAATTTGGGGGACAGATAGATCTACAAGAAGCAGAGTAGAGAAAACAATTCTCAGAAGAGAGGAGGGCATGCTTCGACTCTGGAGTTGAGAGAAAAATTGGGAAGGAAGCTCATTTTGGATGTAAGAAGCCATGGGAAGGACCTCGATGCAAGCTAATAAATGAGTTCGATGAGTGACTGAGGAAGTACTTGTGAAGACCTCCTTGCTTGGTGTAGAGGAATCCAGTTGCCAAGATCCTGTGGGAGGAGGAGAGTAACCTCTATCCTTCACTGTCGTGGAGAAAGGAGAAAGAATCTCTCTCAGAGCATCATGGTCTAGCTTGGGGGTGGCCAATGGTAAATCCATTAGGAGTGGTTGCCCCTATGGTTGGGTGGAAACAAGCACCCCTTTTCAATAGTCACTTCACTTTTTCCAAGTCTGATAAGTATTTTCATACTCTGTGTAATATATTGGATGTGATGATTGAATGTTTGTGTTTATGGTTAAGTCTTGCAGTGTTTGAGCAATTATTAGAAATACTCATTTTTCTTCTGTAAACTGCCATTTTTACATGGTTTTCAATTTCGCTCATTTATCCACTAGAGAGTTATGGTATGGTAATCTACAGAAGAGTCGGGGTAGGATTAATTGAAACATTTAATTCTTGTCAAACCTTTAAGTTTACCATAGAGGGAATGTCAAATTCAACTCTATGGGAGAAGGGCGTTCCTTCAGACCCCCACCCACGTGACCGAGGGCTCATAACCATGGCTTTAATCTAGTCTCAACTAAGAGTTGAGTGTAACCCAGAACCCAAATATAATCCCTTATGACCCAAGGTTGGAAACCCCTCGCTAAGACCGAAAGGAGTGAAGCTAATTCGGCTTCGGGACTTAGGATTTTACAACCCTAAAAAAGAGTCGAAGGTCGAAGTCACGAATTGATGAGGGTCATAGATCTGGGGATCCAGTGGAGATCTGTCTCAGCCATTAGATTGGACATAGGAAGGGTAGCGTTAAGTACTTCGGCGAAGTTCCACTTCGGGATAATAGGAGTGGTCTAGCGCCGAAGCTCCCGAATGTCGGAGTCGCGAAGTAATTTGGACCGTTGAAGGTGAAGGGACGTGTCTCCATAGATCAACAGCTACCCGAAAATTTAGGTATTTGGGAGCATCGATGTGAAGACATAGGGACGTTCATCGCCGAACATTGAACGTCAACGTTTAACGTAGAACGCCAAATGCCGAACACTGACGTTCAACATAGAAAGTCGAATGTCAAATTTACGAAGTGACGTAGATCGTCGATCCTTGGATTCTTTGAGATCCATCTCAGTCATCGATCTAAGGACTCCGTTGAGAACCCTCTTAACTTCCCAACCAACCGGGAAGGTGTCGTGGAGTGACACGTGGCCCCCACTTGTCCCCTGTCAAAATTCGCTCGATGGACTAGAGCCATCGAATGAGAGGCCACGTGGCAAGAGATTCTATAGTCCAAAGACTTGGTACTCCGGAGGAACTTGCCCAAGAGTCTTCAGAGTGTGAAAACCTCTGAAGTCACGAACGGCGAAGTGAATCTCAACCGTTGACAGGATGAGGACACGTGGCGCTAGATTAGAGAGTCCAGAGATTTGGTTCTTCAGGGGATTCACAATGTGAGGAGTTGGTAATCTCTGAAGCTCAGAGTCATGAAGTAACGGGCACTGTGGATCTATGGATCTACATGGAAATATTTCAACTGTGAGATTTGAAGGAAGTTAGAAGGTTGTATGTCGGGGATGACATCATCCAGGGTGACGTGGACTCACAATTAAGGTGCCATGTGTCACTGGTATATGGACGATTCACAAACCCCTTATGCCTATTAGAGAATGACACGTGTCACCCCCTAATGAGGAAAATTGTCACCACTGACCCTCACTATGTGTTAGCCTTTGGTTCGTGCCTACATGGCTAATGTGGTTGGTGATGCAACTGGAACTCCAAAAGCCCAGGGCTTCGGGAGTTCGAAAGATTTGAGGCATAATATAGTAGAGGGACGGTCAACATTGATCGTCGATCGCCGAAAACGTTCAACGTCGATCGTCGATTGTCGATCACCAAAAACATTCAATGTCAAACTCCGAAAGAGGACGTTCAATGTAAAACGTCGAACGTTGATCGTCGAATGGCCAAGGCCAAGTGGAAAGATTTCAAGACTTCAGGGAGAATGTGTGCAGTAAGAAAAGGGGTGTTCAACATCAAATGTCGAAGACCCCAACTGATAACGCTAGAGTATCTTCAGGAGGTCGTATCTTGCAAACCAGGGATTAGATTTTGAGTCGGTAACAATCATTAGAAATCTACGAATGAGTATAAGAGGATGAATACCTCATAGAGATGAGTTGATATGTTTTGAACGAGCAAATATTTGATGCCCCATCCCTAGAAAATGGTATTTAGGGGTCGAGTGTGTTACAAATTGGTATCATAGCGTGTCAACAACACTTGGCCTGCTTGGGCTCATGTGCGAGTCGCATAAAAATATTATTAGAGAACTTTATGGGGTAACACCCTACCTTACCCCCTTTCTAGAAGAAACGTGTCTGAACCTTTACTGAAGAGAGGAACAAAACCTTCTACTGTTGATAGATGCTTTGGGAATTTTCATTTTATGTTGCTAATGTTTCCAAATAAAGAAACTAACTTCACTTTGCAATAATATGTGGTGTTCATGAATTGGTAGATTAGTAACTAACATAAACTGTCTTTTCATCACTCAAGCAGTCAGTGAACAGCGGGAAAAATACAACGTAAGGGATGGAGACACACCATGAGTTGGGGGAGAGCTCCCACAATAGAGAGGAAGAATCTGATGAAAGGAGGGTGGCGGAAACCCCTCCTGATTTGGCCAAAACTTTAAGAAACCTCATGGCATAATTACAAAGTTATAAGGCTGACAATGAAACGTTGATAAAGGAGCAGGAAAAACAGACTGAAATTAATGCAGTCCTACTGCAAATTCTATCATATATACAAACGAAACTACAACATGGTCTAGCTGCCAGTCATGTGGACAGGCATCATACTAAGAAAACTCCAAGTCCACTTGAGATACAAAAGCATGGTCCGGAAAGTGGCCACACCAAGAGGAGCACGTCAAGGAAGGCCCAACATGGAGTCAAGATACACTCACTAAAATGTCTCTCTGAGGACACTGACAACTCCAAGGAGTCTTCTAGTGGCATAACTAGTTCCCAATCTCATACGAGAGGAAATAAGAGGAAACATTCCAAGAGTCATGACCCTAAAGAGTTCAAGAAATCCAAACCACCCACCTTCGGTGGAGAGATTAAGAAAGGGGAAGAAGCAGAATTTTGGCTACTCGTCTTGAAGAAGTACTTCAGAGTCCATGACTACTCTGAAAACTTAAAGGCTCGGGTAGCCATTTTCAACTTGAATGGGAAAGCTTCCATTTGGTGGGAGGACCTTAGGAATGTCAAAGGAATCCATGAGAAGGACTTGTCATGGAAACAATTTGAGAAATACTTCAAGAAGAAGTATCTATCAGAAAACTACTTTGATGGGAAGACCAAGGAGTTCTATGAACTGAAGCTGGGACAACTCACCATAGATGAGTATATCAACAAATTTCTCAAGTTGATGAAGTATGTGCCCTACATAAAGGATGAAAAAGTAAAGATGCAACGATTTATTAGTGGAATACTCAGTCCTACCGGGACAAAATTGAGTTTGATGAGCCAAAGAGTTTAGAATATACTATTCAAAAAGCAAGTTATTGCTATGAGCAGTTCAAGAGTAAGACAGAACCCCATGAAGACTGGAAGAAGAAAAAACAATTGGGATTCAAGAAGAAGGGGTTTAAATCCTTGAGATTTAAGAACCATGGGAATATCTCTAGAATGATTCTTCTTACCAGAAGTGTGTATCAACAAAATTCTCCATCCCAGAGTGGAAATAAACCATTTGAAGCAGTTTCAAGTAAGACTGATAACACAAAGACAGAACCCTTGAAATGTTGGGGTTGTCAAGAGGAACATATGTTGAGGGATTGTCCGCATAGGCAACAAAACAATAATAGGGTCTACAACATCCAAGAGGCTACCACAGTTAATGATGTGGCTAGGAGCATGCCACAAATTTATGCAGCCTTGGATAATAGACAAGCTGACCACCAAGCTTCAGTGGTGGAGATGGAAGGTACGATTGCCAACCATCTTGTTTCCATTTTAATTGACCCTGGTTCTAATTTGAGTTATGTTTCCCCTCAAACTGTTGAGAAATGTAAATTGCAACAAGTTAAACATGTTAAATAATGGATGGTACAACTAGCCACTAGAACCAAGAGAAAAGTAACAGAGGTCATACCAGCATGCCAATTTGTTATAAGTGGGTTTCCCACCCAAGCGAACCTAAACATACTTTGTTTAGGATCTTATGACCTGTTGATTGGCATGGACTGGTTGGCTGCCCACAAAACCAAGTTTGACTATTATAGTAAAAATTTGGAGTGTGAAAATGAAGAAGGAAGAAGGGTAACCATATAAGGGATTCAAAATCATATCTCAGTGAGACAAATATCAGCCCTCCAATTGAAGAAGTATTACAGAAAGAGATGTCCCTTGTATGTAATACAAGCACTGAACTTTGTTGAGAATGACAAACCCAGCCTAGAGGACCATCCCTTATTAAGAGAATATAAAGATGTATTCCCAGAAGAGGTTCCAGGTATACCTCCAAGAAGGGATATTGACTTTTCAATAGAACTTGTACTAGGAGCAGTGCCAAAGTCTAGAACACCCTATAGAATGAGTACACCAGATCTAGTTGAGCTCAAACTACAACTAAAGGAGATGTGGGACAAAGGCTACATTCAGCCTAGTGTGTCCCCATGGAGAGCACTGACCTTGTTTGTGAAAAAGAAAGATGACATACTAAAATTATGCATAGATTATAGACAACTCAATAAGATGACCATCAAGAATAAGTATCCCTTACCAAGGATCGATGACTTGTTTGACCAATTAACGACTGCTACAATCTTCTCCAAGATTAACTTGAGGACTAGATACCATCAGGTCCAAACTAAATATGAATACATCCACAAGACAACATTTAGGACAATATATGGTCACTATGAGTTTGTGGTGGTGCCATTTGGGCTTACCAATGCACCAACCACTTTTATGTGCTTAATGAATAAAGTATTCAGAAATTTATTGGATAGGTTTGTGTTGGTTTTCATTGATGCTATCCTAATCTATTACAAGAATAGGGAAGAACATGAAGAACATCTCAACCTAGTACTCCAAGTACTAAGAGAACATCAGCTCTATGCTTAGCTTAGTAAGTGTGACTTTTTCCATAAACAAGTCCATTACTTAGGCCATGTTATTTCTCAAGGACTGGAAATTGATCCTAACAAGATTAAAGCCATCATGGATTGGCCTACCCCAAAGGATGTATCTAATATCATATCCTTTATAGGCCTAGCAGGATATTATAGGAGGTCCATAAAGGGATTCTCCAAAATTGGTTTCCCAATCACCTCCCTTCAGAAAAAGGGGGCTAAATTCATTTGAACATTAGAATGTGAAAAAATATTTCAAGAGATGGAATACCTTCTAACCAATGCGCCTGTACTGAAGATTGCAAACCCAAACAAGGACTTCCTTGTGTGTACAAATGCCTACAAGGAAGGGCTTAGAGGAGTCCTTATACAAGGACATGTGATTTTCTACAAATCCAAAAAATTGAATGAGAATGAAGTCAATTATGTGACCCACGATGTGGAATTGGCTGCCATAGTGCATGCTTTAAAAATGTGGAGGCATTACCTCTTAGGTAGGAGATTTGTACTTATGACAAACCATAGTGGGTTGAGGTATTTGTTTGACCAACCAAAACTGAATGTGAGACAAGCTAGGTGGATGGCTCTCCCTAGTGATTTTGATTTTGAAATCAAACATATCAAAGGAAAGGAGAATAGGGCAATTGATGCCCTTAGTATAAGTATGAAATGGGTTCAGTTGGTAGTTGTAAGCGCTAGTGAACCAGACATCAAAGAGAGATTCAAAGTGTACAAGAAACAGATGCATTTTTCAAAACCGTGGCATTATACCTAAAGCAAGAGCCCACAAGGCTGAAGTACGAAGGCTATTAGATGCTTAATGATGCCTTGTTGACTTACAAGGGAAGATTGTATATTCCAAATTGTGACGTCTTGAAGAGGTTCATAATGGATCAACTACACAAAAGACAGTATACTAGTCATCCTGGTTATCACGACCACTAGGAAACTATTTTATTGGCCTGGACTGAAAAAGGACATAGCTAATTACTTAGCTAAGTGCCTAGAATGTTAGCAAGTCAAGGCAGAGCACTGGCACCCAACAGGGTTGTTGCAGCCACTACCAATTCTCGAATGGAAATGGGAAACCATCTCCATGGATTTCATCACATGATTACCAAGATCAGCCAAATAGAACAACGCCGTCATGGTAGTTGTGGAAAAACTGAGCAAGGTTGTTCACTTCATACCCGTCAAGTCAACTTGCAGGGCAATAGATATTTCTAGCATTTCCATGAAAGAGATATTTAAACTGTATGGAATGCCTAAGGAAATTATATCCGACAGAGATACCAAAATTTACTTCAAATTTTTGGAAATCTTTGTTTGTTGGTTTTGAAACAAAATTGTTCTTTAGTACACTCTATCACCCTCAAACTGACGGGCAGACAAAGAGGGTAAACCAAGTGTTATAATACATGTTGAGGATGCATGTAATGCATCAACCGAAGAAGTGGGAGGACTACCTACCGTTGGTAGAATTTTCCTACAACAATGGCTATCAAGAATCATTAAAAATGATCCCTTTTGACGCCCTCTATGGAAGACAATGCGACATTCCAATCAACTGGAACAACCCAGTAGACATAGTTACAATCAAGCCAGATATGTTAAAGGAAATGGAACAACAAGTAATTCAGATCAGAAAAAATATGAAGATAGCCCGAGATAGACAAAAGAGCTATGCAGACATGAAAAGGACTCTTAGAGAGTTCAAAACAGGGGATCATGTGTATCTCCGAGTTAGACCCAAGAAAAAATCTTTGAGGATGGGAGCTTGTGCCAAGATAGCACCTCGATATTGTGGACCCTTTGAAGTTTTGGATAGAGTGGAGCCAGTAGCCTATCGGCTAGCACTTCCTCCCACGGTGAAGGCACATAATGTTTTCCATGTTTCTTTATTAAATAAGTATATACATTATTCTAATCATATTATTGACTGGTATGTGATTCAGGTGGAACCCGAGGGAGAATTCCTGCTAGAACCTCAATGAATAATACACGGGAAGGAAACCCCATCATGAATGAAGCCATTGCAAAGGTAAAGGTGGAGTGGAAACACTTTGGCCCATATGAAGCTACATGGGAAATGGAGGATGCCATGAAACAAGCATATCCATTTTTGTTTACTTCTATACATACAGAGCACATCGACAGATAGAACATCGAGGACGATGTTCCTTTAAGGGGGAGGGGATTGTAATACCCATGTTTCCCCCAATTTGTAAATATAACTATAACTGGCCAAGTGAATATGACAGACTAAATATGTGAATGTTTGATTTAATGAACCTTTGTATAGAAGGGTCAATGTATGAATTTTCTATTATTAATAGAAATTGGTTATGTGTTGCACAACTGCTGAAAGGGGGGAGTTCTCCAAGATAGACCATGGATGCTATGAGAGAAATGGTGAGGGAAACCAAGAATGGTTGAGATGACCCTCACCAAACCAGTACCTACTGAGTGTAATTGTTCAACAGTCGTCTGACCCAGAAATGAATTACCAGTTAGGTTGGTAGTTGGAAGGTCGTCCTCAAGAGTTAATGAGGAGATGGGGCAGGGTACCCATTTGTAAGGCCTCCAAGCCTGACCACAAGTTGGGGATTCAAACCCATGTAACCTTTTCGAGGAAGGCAAGAAAGGAAGTAATTCGGGAGACATAGACAAATCTGCAAGAAGCAGAGTAGAGAAAACAATTCTCAGAAGAGAGGAGGGCATGCTTCGAGAGAAAAACTAGGAAGCAAGATGATAATAAGCCATGGGCAGGACTCGCTGCAAGTTGATAAACGAGTTTGACAAGTGACTGAGGAAGTACTCGCGTAGACCTCCTTTCTTGGTGTAGAGGAATCTGGTTTCCAAGATCCTATGGGAGAAGGAGAGTAACCTCCATCCCTAACTGTCGTGGAGCAAGGAGAAAGAATCTCTCTTAGAGCATCATGGTCTAGTTCGGGGGTGGCCTTCAGTAAATCCGTCAGGAATGGTTGTGCCTATGGTTGGGTGGAAACATGCACCCCTTTCAGCAATCGCTTCACTTTTTCCATTTCTGATATGTATTTTCATACTCTGTGTAATATATTGGATGTGATGATTGAATGTCTGTGTTTATGGTTAAGTCTTGCAGTGTTTGAACAATTATTAGAAATACTCATTTTGCTTTTGTAAATTGTTATTTTTACATGGTTTTCGATTTACCTCAGTTAGCCGCTAGAGAGTTATGGTATGGGAATCCGCAGAAGAGTTGGGGTAGGATTAACTGAAACTTTTAAGTCTTACAGACCCTTTGAGTTTACCTTAGCAGGTATGTCAAGTTCAACTCTATGGGAAAAGGGCGTTCCTTCAGACACCCACCCATGTGACCGAGGGCTCATACTCATGGATTTAATCCAATATCAACTAAGAGCTGATTGTAGCCCAAAATCCAAATATAATCCCATATGACCCAGGGTTGGAAACCCCTCGCTAATCCCAAAAGGAGTGAAGCTACTTCGGCTTCGGGACTTCAAGACTTAGGATTTTACAACCCTCGAAAATAGTCGAAGGCTAGAGTCGCAAATTGATGAGGGTCGTAGATCTAGGGATCCAGTTGAGATCTCTCAACTGTTAGATCGGACTTAGGAAGGGTAGCGTTAAGTACTTCGATGAAGTTCCACTTCGGAAGAATAGGAGTGGTCTAGCACCGAAACCCCGATGTGATGTGAGGAGTTGGTAAGCTCTGAATCCCGGAGTCGTGAAGTAACGGGAGCTGTGGATCTATGGATCTACGTGGACAGATCCCAACCATGAGATTTGAAGGAAGTTAGAAGGTTGTATGTCGGGGCTGACATGGCTCACTGATGTCATCTAGGGTGACGTGGACCCACAACTAATACGCCACCTGTCACCGGGATATGGACAATTCACAAACCCCTTATTCTTATTCGAGCATGACATGTGTCACCCCTGACCCTCACCGCGTGTGAGCCTCTAGTTCGTGCCCTCCTGGATAACGTGGTTGGTGATGGAATCGGAACTCCAGAAGCCTAGGACTTTGGGAGTTCAGAAGATTTGAGGCATAATATAGTAGAGGGATGATCAACGTTGATCACTGATTGTCTATCGCCAAAAATATTCAATGTCGATCATCGAAAAAGTTCAACATGAACGTCGAATGTCAAAAAATGGACGTTCAACGTAAAACGTCGAATGTCGATCGTCGAATGGCCAAGGCCATGTGGAGAGATTTCACGACTTCGGGGAGAATGTGTGCAGTTAGAAAAGGGGCGTTCAGCATCGAACGTCGAAGACCCCAACTGATAACGTTTAGGTATCTTCGAGAGGTCGTATCTTGCAAACCAGGGATTAGATTTTGAGCCGATAACTGTCGGTAGAAATATACGAACGAGTAGAAGAGGATGAAGACCTCAAAGAGATGAGTTGAGAAATTTTGAACGAGAAAATATTTGATGCCCCATCCCTAGAGAGGATATTTAGAGGTCGGGTGTGTTACATAAACCAAATGAAAATATGCGAGTTGATATAAAAATTCAGCAAT
Source organism: Picea sitchensis (assembly GCA_010110895.2). Lineage (NCBI taxonomy): Eukaryota > Viridiplantae > Streptophyta > Pinopsida > Pinales > Pinaceae > Picea > Picea sitchensis. The sequence goes on from SNQJ01S0160075.1 coordinate 15,032, forward strand.
GAACAAGTTTACAACAACAATTAATAAATTGTAACTACAATAAAATCTATTTAGAATTTCTTGAAAAGATAGTGAAAATATAACATTTACTAAGAAGAATGATAATTAAATGTCATAAGCAACTTCTGAAGTGTTTAATTAGCATTCAAAGTCAATTATGCAGAAAATTTGTTGTAGTTAGATGGTTGTTACAAACATTTATAACAACAGCAAGAAGGTTGGCGATCTAGGCTAAATTAGTGTTAGATTTAATTAGTAATAGCTTAAGAAAATAGTGTTTGAGTGTTTGATCAACCTTCCAACAAAAGAGAGACAAGAGACTAGTGCCTTTAGGGTTTAATTATATCATCACATTAACTTGGAAAGACAACAATGATTATACGTGTCCTAAAGATAACATGGTAGAAGCTTGAGAAGTAGTACCTTCAGTTCTCAAGCACCAAGCCTGAAAGAGAAGGTTCAACTAGGGTGTAGGCACTTCTAGGCCCTAGAGATTTCTCATATCCTTAGACTCTTGAAAAATATTTAGTGCAATAAGAACTAGACAAAGCTTCTAAAGTGCTAGCACTTTAGGGCTCTAGAGGTTTGTCTAAACAAGATCTTCTCAGCAAAACTAGCAAAATAAAGTGCAAGAAAGAAGCACCTTATGTTTCTTACTCCTAGGGTTTCATGCAAGAAATTTCATAATCTTACATATGAACAAGTAAACATACCATAGACATTTATCATGAAATTAAAATTGCATATTTACTTACTTCACCAAGAATAATCAAGCACAAAAACCCTAGATTTACCAAAATTTCACCAAGAAATGATCCAAAATAGCCTCCAAGCAAGTGTGCCTTGGTAATTTCAGCCAATAACACCTTTAGGGTGAAAATTCCAGTCATTCCTTTTGTGAGAGGTGAGTTGTGATGTAAAAATGAGAGTACTTTATGTTTCTTTATACAAAATTTTGACCTTTAATTAATTTTCAGGTCAAAATAAGGCCGACTTGGCCAATTTACAATAAAATTCAATTTTGACATAATAAAAATTAATTAGCATCTAAAGACACCTCCAAAGGTGACATCATGCCCTTCTAGGGTGACATTAAGGCCTAAAGGTGGAATGTTGGGCCTAAAATGTAGGTTTCTTGGCCTCTAGAGGCTCCAAATGATGCCCACACATGCTACTAGGCTTATAAATGCCTCCAAAATGAAAACCCTAGCTTTGGATGACGTCTAGGATCATGATGGTCGCATCCAGGGCCCTCAAGGGCCAACATCCTTATGGAAAAGAAAGGTCCCCCTAGATCTAGGTCTTTCAGGGTGCCTCTAAAGGCAACACCCTTCTTTTTCCCGGCACAAATATTCAATTTCTTCTTACCCCTCACTGGGGTTGCAACATCCATATGTGGGATTTAAGCCCCCATGAAGGTCTGAGCTAATCATTCCCTCATGTGTACCTATCCATCAGGCAAGGTCCTGCAACAACAAAAAATACGCCCTCAAGGGATTCATAAGTCATAAGGATCATAGCATGTAAATCACATTCAATAATTAAATTACCTAAACATGTGCATGTAACACACCTGACCATAAATGCCCTTTTAAGGTTTGGGGAATCATAATTTCATTTTTTCCTTAACTATCTCCTCTTGAATCATCTATCTGAGACGATTAATTATTTTCCTCTTACCCGTAGCTTTCTAACAACTGCTACCAGACT
>SNQJ01S0160077.1:2674-13678 GCA_010110895.2 Picea sitchensis
AGGTTTTTTCTAAGGCTTTGTTTATTGCATTCAATTTGGATAGCTTCATCTAAAGGGATATTGGTAAAAAGGGAGACTACATCAAAGGTTATGAGGGTGTCTTGAGGCCTTACTTTTTCATTTTTAATGATTTTAATGAATTCATTGGAGTCTTTCATGAAGGAGTCAGTGTGGCCTACCAAGGGGCTAAGGATCTTAGCTACGTGTTTGACTAGCTCATAGGTTGGTGAACCTATGGTATTCACTATAGGTCTGAGAGGAATATCTTCTTTGTGAATTTTTGGTAGACCATAGATCCTAGGGGTGATCACATTTATTATGTAATACCATATATTATCTTCATTTTAAATCCAGGCTTCATGTCCTGGAGATGGATCTTGATTTGGATCTGAAACGTCGACGATCTATTAACAATATTGTAATTATTAATTATATTAATTATATTATTAAGTTGTACAGGTAGGCCCTATTGTGCGAATAGACACATCATTTGATGTGATAAGTTTTGTATAAATAAAGGTGAATCCCCATTGAGGATCACACACTTAACATTGTGTCATATCATGATTTCAGAAGCTGAGGTCTAAAATTATGAGAACTGCAACACCCTTTTGTGTGCTAGGGTTGGTGGTGGATGGGGGATCTTCTCTTGAGAATATAACAAATGATTGTTGGATTTTCTTCCCTTGTGTAGAAGGGTTTCCCATGATATTTCTTGTGTTCTTGTGCAGGGTTATTCTTCTTGTGATCTTGGTTTACTACATCTGTAGCTAATGTATTGTTGCAATGTTTATGGTTCAAGTAATGCTAATGCTAAATGAAATAAACCTCATGTTTGAGCCAAAAATTAACAGTTAGTGCAATGAAAAGAGGCAAAAATCATAAGGAACTCTCAACAATCATATTTAGCCATAACACTATCCAAATGCATAGTCCAAATACCATATGAATCATCTTGTGCTCTAGGTGTAAAAATATATGAAGGTAAAGATATAGATGCATTGAAATGAAAATGAGTATAGATCTGTAATTTAGTTGCTGCAACAACAAGTGAATTTTTGCATATTTTCTTCCCTACGACTTGCAACAATAGAAAATCCATCAAATAACTCTATGCAATTCCAAACATAGTTTTTGTGATGTTTCAATCTCTGATTCTTGGCCAAGCATTGCTTTTTGACCTGTTGGTAATCAAGTTTGAGTCACAAAGAATTTTAACTTCTTCTCTTGCTAATTGGAGGCCAAGTAATAAAGTTTCATATTTTTCTGTATTGTTAGTGCAATCAAATTCTAAGCGAAAAACACAAGGAATAACATCACCAAAAGGGGAAGAAAATAAAAGAATAGCTCCACAATTGTATTGGCCCTAGCACCATCAAAGTCCATAGTCCAAATACCATGTGAATCATCTTGTGTTGTAGGTGTAACAACTTTGAAGGTAAAGATATAGATGCATCAAAATAAAATACCTACTCATAAGGGGAAGAATGAACCTTATCATTTGTGTAATCTCCACACAAACTGCGTTTATGTTAGAAATTCAAGGGAAAACTAGAACAATAATATTCTTTTAAATTTATTCACTACAGTAGATATAGATCAATAATCAAAACAAAATTTCTGAAGTAGATCAATCACAGAAATAATAAAATGCGTCTGAACATGTAGAAAACAGTTCTAAACTAATATGAACATGAAAATATTTGATCATTAGCAATACAAAAACAATTCTGAACATTAAATTAAATAGATTTGATAATTAGCAAAGAAAAAATTGAACATTACCTTGATCAAAATAAATAACATATTTACCTTAGATGCTTGTTGATGTTCTCTTTTCTGTATGCTCAGAAAAAACTATAATGGTCACGGATCAAACCCTCAAGGGTAGATTTCATTATGATCTATGTGGACAATTTTGCCAAGAAGAACTCAAAGACCAATCAACATAAGTAGGGTTGATATAGAAACCCCAAAGACCAAATTAGAGGCTGAAAGAAAACCCCTAACAACCCAAACAAAAAACTGTCAAAGAAGATATAGGACTGCTACAACAAATAGGAAGCTTAGGGTAGCAGTCTTAGGGCTTTCATAACAGGCCCTAGAGGCTGCAATTAATAGGTGACAACAACAACACAAGGAGGACACATGTGGCAACCAAAGAGAAACCAACAACGACTAGAGGAAACGCTAGCGACAACCTAAGAGGAACCCGCGACAGCCTGGAGAAGAGATAGGAGGGGGCCACGACACCTTAACCAGAAAGAGGGAGGGGTGTACCACCTTAACAAAATAAGAGGAGACCAAAAACTAGGGAAACCATACCCTACATCAGCAAAGGCAATTACTACAAGGAGGTCGTACCTCAAAACACCAAGAGAAGAATACTCCAAGGAGGCCGCACCCAAAAATCAAAACTGAACAAGAGTAGCCACAAAAAAATCAGACCAAGAAAAGTGTGGGAGGAAGAATGAGTGTGTAAGAATGTGAGTGAGAGAGTGAGGGGTGATGTTCTTTTTATAGTTTAGGAAGGGGTTTAGGGTTAAATAAATTAGCCCTACATTTTAGGGTTAATTAAAACCCAATTAAAAAACAAAAACAAAATAATTAATATTTTAATTAATAAAATATTAATTATAAAGTCAACAAGTCAAAGTGACTAGAAAAGACCAACACCATAATAAACATTAAGAAGGATGTGGCCCAAGCAATGGGAGGCAACAAGACAAAGTCAAAGGGGTCTTCTTCAATGGAAAGATGTCCACATAAGTCTCATGATAACTTATAAGCTTTTATCATCCCAACATAAGAGGAATGCCACTTATGTGATCATGTCTTTCTTAATTGCTCCTAGATCTCATGGACCATCCCAGGAGAGAAGAATATCACACATCATCTCATCTTGGAATTTAATCAAGAACCACCTGGTCCTAGACTAGGATACCCTAGAACACATCTGGGGGCCCTAGATCACCACTGGGGTCTTATCCACCAAGGTACACAACCAATGATCAATCCAAGCACCGAGCAAGGATTCCCTAGAACACATGCAGGGGCCCTAGAACACATCTAGGGACTTACATAATCAAACTGCTTGGTCCTTGACCAAGAACCCCAACAATACACTAGGGGCCCTCACTAGGGTCTTTTTCCATGGCTCTAACTGCTTGGTCCCAGACTAAGAACCCCAGGAGTGCACTAGGGGCCCTAGGTATAAGCTAGGGTCTTATGCCATCCTCCTAGAGAATGGCTCTTCCAACTGCTTAAATTTAACATTTTTTCTTCCTTGACTAGGTAAATCAACATTGAACATCATCTTTGAATCATGGGTGAACTGGATAAACTAGTTAAGTGCAATAGGTTTAGTAGCATAAGATAAATCTATTTGTATAGCGCCTTCCAATGTAGCTAACTAGCATCTGGGAAGCAACATGCCCCATGTCTTAGGCACCTTGGCCACTACTACATCCATGCATATAACCCTTTTTGGAAATGCGGTCTGTCAAATTTTAAGCATTCTATGCATTCAATTTCAGATCTGAAAATTACTTCCAAGTGATGTCAAACAATAAACCTGGGTTGTTATCACTGAATAGTTTTACACTGAAATTATGACAGAATTGTAGCAGAAGTACAAAGATCAGAGAGAAAACATCCATGCACAAGAGACACAAATTTATGTTTAGTACAATTTTTAGATCGAGAAATTTCGAGGACAAAGACAGTCCTCTCAACAAAAATTTTGGAAAACTTCCAGCATACAAATCTATTGGTGTACCCTGCTGATGTCACAACCATACGACTGACATCACCCTATATGGCATGCCTGATCCACACGTGTGGTACATCTTGCGATAATGCGTCGTACAGATCTGTACCGATCCCACACATGTGACTGTCTTATTCTCTCACACGTGTGGTCGTTTCCTTCACACGTGTGACCTATTTTCCCTCACACGTGCGACTTGTCTCCTTGCACATGTGGCCTCTCTCTCTTTGCAAAAAATAAAAAAAAGAAAGACAGAAAATCCTAGGCTAGATTTGCCAAAGTGAAGAATTTTCTTGTTGAAATTTGCAACCCCATTCTCCTTGGAAAGAGTGCTCACTCACTCATGCCATCACATTTATGACAAAATAAGATGTGTGGTGCCTCCTCACATTACCTCTCCTTTTATAAGAGTCGAAAGTGAGTTTAGAAGTCCTTAACTTACTTTAAGGATCCCTCCACTAGACTTAACATTAAAGTATAATTGTTTATTCCTCCAAGTGGGTGTTAAACCCCAACAACAACAATTCCAAGCCCTAGCTCTACAAAAAAGGAGTTTTCACAAAATAAAAATGCAATGTGAGTGCCAACAAAGATTCCCACATGCTCGACACCAAGGCCAATGTAAGAATAGCTCCCTGAAGCTACAAAACATCAACACAGTCAAAAATACCTTCAAATCCTTGATTGTTCCCCATACCTCTCTACCTTTATACTATCCATTAAATACATGTTTTGATATGGTCTCTTAATCTTCAAACTGAGCTGCCTCATCACTCCATACAATGTAATGTTATTAGAAGAATGTGATTCTAACATGCAAGTATGTAAGACTGAATAATTAACTAACAAGGACACATAAAAAGGCATATCTATAAATTTACCCCAACATAAAATTGAGGGTAATCCTCATCCACTTCAACTAAATAATTAATCTCTGTGACATTGAATGTATCCCTAATATGCATCACTACAATAACATTTGATGAAAAACCAAACTATTGCATGATAGCAATCCTTTGCTCGAGATTTTTTTTATCAAATCAATAAAGGGGATGGGGATATTTACATTCAACAACTCTTGTGTCACATCAACCCTGTTGGTGGCTATGAAGGAAGACTAGAAGAGGAAACTTATGGGACTACCTCAACAACTAACTGTTACCCTGAAATTTATTATGAAAGTTTCCAATTTGTTGGCCTTTTCTAGTGAGACAAGTGTTTGGTTGTGAAACCATTGTTTCATTAGCAGGGATAGTAATATGATCAAGAATTGGTAAATAAATAAATTTAATTATTTTCACCATACCTTGTTTTACTGCCTCTATGTGCTAATTTGATAATGGAATCACCACTCTTTGTTGTTTGCACTGTGCTAAAATTTGCATTTGATCACTAGTTTCAAGATCATCTTCATCCTGCAACCAAAAAACATTTTTAGTGAATTAACATTGCTTCCTCCTCCACTTCAACATGGTTCTATGCTACAAATGAAAAAACCTTGCAAGTTTCTTCTCGATGTGCAATATTACAATTTCTACACCAAATCGAAGAATCACTATCAACAAATTTAGAGGTAGGAGGGATAGAACAAATTTCAACCTTTTTTTTCCTTCGATTGAGGATTAAAGTGCTTATGTGTAGGTACATTGATTATTTCTCTCCATTTTCACAATTCTGTTGGACACAAACTGCAACAACTGATTAAGTTGATATTGTAAACAATTAAACAAAGACACCTGCTTAAATAATTGATCAATTTTGTCAGAGGTTGAATCAGAACTGAGAGACCCTGTTTTTCCCTTTTCTGAACCTTTACCTCCCCTACGTCCGAATCAAAAGAAGTGGCCTTACTAGAAGCAACCAAATTCCTCTCCAAGAAATACGCCAATTAATAAGCAATCCAAGTCAAATGGATTATTTTCCCTTAGCATGAAATTAACATTTTCCTTGAATGCACTAGTATACTTAACCAAAGTAAGGGGCTCACCAAGGCTTACAATTGTGTGAAGTCTCTTGTATGCCTTCATAAAAAATTGATTGCACTCTCTAATTATCTCGTTCTTTGGCTTGTGAAGCCTTGTCATGTCTACCAATACGAAAGATTACTCTTTATTCTCTCCCCAATATTCCTTAAACTTGGTTGTGAAAGCATCCAAAGCTGTAATAGAATTATTTAGTGAACTTGTGAACCATCTCCTACCATCCCTCTTGAGGAAGTGGACATAAAGTCACAGCTTGACATTCTTGTGAGTAACATTAAAATCCTCAAGAAAATAAGAAAAAAATTCTATATGTTCTTCTAGTGGGATTGCATTGTTACCTTGATACTCAGTGAGGCACCTTTGATAAAATGCAACATGCATGTCATTGGGGTACCCAACAATGGCAATGCATTTGAGTGGGGCCCTTTGAATGATAGTAGAAATTGAAATTGAAATAATTCAACTAGAAGAACTCACAACCTTTAGCCACTGTCTGTGACATAATAAACTTGATTGTCCACTATTGTAAGAGTTCTTTTAGATTGTTCAAGAATGGATATACACTCGATTTGGGTCAAAATTGGAGGATCTCCTTGACGATATTGAATCTGGTGGAGTTGTAAAGGGAATACAAAATTCTACAATATAATATATTCACCATTATCGTAGTAGCTTGGTGCTAGAAATGCCAACAATTCAGGCTCACTTCTTGGCAATGACACCAAAATGTTAATGCTTGAAACTGGTAGAGTTCCAAGGTAACTAGAGAAAAGTACACTGTGAATTCACTTGAGACAACATCTCTGCAGTTTGGGTTAATGCTTTGTTATATTTTGGTAGCTTGAAGGTACTTCTGCATTTATTGTGCCTAGGTAGGAGTTCGAGCAAATGTCTCTCTCTGAGTGACTTTATAAAGTGATTTTATAAAGTCAAGTTGATCCTTTTAATATTTAATGGGTAAAAGTGACTTTATGAATTTTGGGTCACTTAAGTGATTTCAGTGAACTCAACGTACCATTAAGTCACGACCGTTGATCTCTAGAGGGAAAAATCTAATCTTGATTGTCTATCTCTTTAGAAGACCAAGGGTTAGGGAAATTACTCATTAATGAGCACATAAAGGAAACAATTGAGGAGAGTGGGGCACACTTTTCAAGGAGAGCTTGAAGGAGAGCTTGAGGGAGACAAAGAGGCACAAATTCCAAATGTTTCCAAGAGAGTGTTGAGATGAAGGAGAATGGAGAAGTAGCAACAACAAAGTGGGCGCACCTTCCAAAGAGGAGTGAAGGCATGGTTCCCAAGGGAAAGGAAGCATTTAATACTTGGTCCATACAACTATGTAACATGTTGTATAGTAAGGATTTGTTGGGCCATACAACCATTTATTCTGCATAGAAATCAAGGCAAAGTTGGCACATACTTCAAGGCAGATTGTGAGCATTTAATGATGTAGTATTCCATACAAGAGTGACCATACAATTGAGAACTTTGAGAAGATTTTGAGATTGTTTGTGTTGCTATGTGACTGTATTGTGCTGTACAGGTCGTACACCTATTTTTTGCAAAATTTTCAAGGCTAATGATGGCACAATTTAAGGTGATATGATAGCTCAGTTTTCTAGGAACTGTACTGTATTTATTTTTGATATTAGTGTTTCTATAAGCTCAAAATATTTTTCCCGTGAAACTCAATAAAAAATACTCTATTAGATTGGTTTTTCCCTTGTGGGTTTTTCCAGAGGCATTTCCTAAATTTTCTGTGTCAAATGTGGTGAATGTGTCTGTTGTTCATTTATATTTCTGCAGCTATATTTTCCAGATCTTAGTCATTTTGTGTTTCTGCTCATAAAGTACAATAGTTTACTGAATTCTTTATTGGAGGTTGAAATCTGTGTTTTGAATAAGTGTTTGTCTAAGTTATTTCAACATGATATCATGGTTGGAGCTTCGAGGTTCAACGAACAAGAGATTTGGCACTTGATTTGTAGTGAGTTGCAAAGGGTTTTACTTGGAAGAAGGAAAGGAAGAGCTGAGTTTTAGTTGAGAATGTCATGACTACTAGCTTGAGGCTCAAAGATAGGTTATATGGTGCAACAAGCTTTTGTCCTTGGAAGGAGAGGATAATTTTGTTGCTAGAGGAAGCCAAGTTATGAGACATTGTGAACAATACACATAAGAATCCCGTCACCGTTCCTACAGATGCAACTCTTTTGGCAGAGTTCAAAAATATGTGAAGGCCAGGAGGATTATTCTTGATGCAATCAAGGGCCGTGTTATTCCCCATGTTGTAGGAAAAACAAATGCCTTCGATATGTGGGCATCTTTGACCAATCCATACCAAAGTTCCAATGAGAATCAAAATATGGTATTGAGAGAGAAGCTGAGAAACATAAAGATGACTGAGACTGAAAAAGTGTTCTCATATCTCACCATAATCACTCGAGTTCGTGATGAACTTGGCACAGTTGGAGAGGTTATATCAGATGGAGAAATTGTTAGGACCGCCCTGAATGGTTTTTCAGAGAAGTGGAACACCTTTGTTAAGGGTGTTGTGTCTAGGGAGAACTATCCCAACTGGGAGAGATTGTGGGATGACTTCATACAAGAAGATACTCGTGAGGAGGCTCTTTGTAGCAAAGACTCAAAGGGTGAGGATAATGTTTCCCTCTTAGCAAAGAAGAAGGACTAGAAAGCTATAGGAGGGGAGAAGTCCTCTCATGGTAGGAATAAGGACATGATCAAGGTGAGATGCTTGTCATGTCATGAGTTGGGGCATTATGCAGGCCAATGTCCGAACAAGAAGAGAAGCAAGAAGGATAATGAGAAAACAACATCAATAGAAGTGAATGAGTTCACGAAAATGTTCAAGGAGTTTTCCTTGATGACTTGTCTTGCAGGCATTGGTTGCCTAGGGTGTACAGGCACTCTTGCATGGTTCTTGGATAGTGGGGCTTCTTGGCACATGACGAGGTTGAGGTCTATATTCCTCAGTTTTTCAGAGATCGGCTTAGGCAGCTAAGTGGGGTGTGGGGTTAGCACCAGACATGTTCTAGCTATGAAGGGAGTTGGAAGTGTTAAATTCCAACCGGAGTCAGGAGGGTATTTGGAGTTGGCTGAGGTATTATATGTTCTCGAATTTCCAGAGAACTTGCTCTCTATGTCGTCTTTTGAGATATATGGATGTGGGATTGTGTTCTATCAAGGACATGAATACTTATATCGAGAGGGAGTCTCTTCTGACACAAGTGTGTTGCTTGGTGTCCGGTTAGAGAAATTGTATAGAGTGCTTGGTCAGCCTGTAGTTGTATCTAGTGGGTGGCTAGAGCTTGAGTATAATAGTTGTGAGGCTTCAAAGAGAGGACCTTGGATGGATAGGTCTCTTGATCAGAGTTCAATGCAGGTAGTTGGATATGCTTCAATTTCAGAGGTAGAAGAGGCTTCCAGTGAAGAGGGAGCGACTACAACAATAGATGACTTGATGGGGTTGAAGATAGATCTAGGTGGAGGCTCCATAAGTACCTCCCTCTCTAAGAGGGAGTGTTAGATTTTGGTAGCTTGAAGGTACTTTTGCATTTATTGTGCCTAGGTAGGGGTTTGAGCAAATGTTTCTCTCTAAGTGACTTTAGAAAGTATGTTTATAAAGGGATTTTATACAGTCAAGTTGAGATTTTTAATATTTAATGGGTAAAAATGACTATGTATTTTGGGTCACTTAAGTGATTTAAGTGAACTCAATGGATGACTAGGTCACAACCATTGATTTCTAGAGGGAAATATCTAATCTTGACGGTCTATATCTTTAGAAGACCAACGGTTAGGGAAGTTACTCATTAATGAGTGCATAAAGGCAACCATTGAGGAGAGTGGGACACACTTTTCAAGGAGAGATTGAAGGAGAGATTGAGGGAGATAAAGAGGCACGAATTCCAAGAATGTCCAGGAGAGTGTTGAGATGAAGGAGAATGGATAAGTAGCATCAACAAAGTGGTCACACCTTCCAAGGAGTGAAGGCACGATTCCCAAGACAATGACACCATTTAATACTTGGTCTGTACAACTGAGTAACATGCTTACAATATGAATATGTTGGGTCGTACAACCATTTATTCTGTACAGAAATCAAGGCAATGTTGGCATGGATTTCAAGGCAGATTGTGAGGATTTAATGGAGTATTTCGTATAGGAGTGATCATACAACTAAGAACTTGGAGAAGATTTAGAGACTGTTTGTGTTGATGTGTGACGGTATTGCACTGTATAGGCCATACAATTGTTTTTTGCACAGTTTTCAAGGCTGGTGATGGCATAGTTTTCAAGGTGATTTGTTGGCTTAGTGTTCTAGGAAATGTACTGCATTTATTGCTAATATTAGTGCTGTTGTAAACTCAAAATATTTTTCCTGAGAATCTCAATAAAGAAGACTCTCTTGAATTTTTTTCCAGAGGCTTTGCCATAAAGTTTCTGTGTCAAATGTGGTGAGTGTGTCTGTTGTTCATTTATATTTTCGATGCTATATTTTTGAGATCTTAGTCATTTTGTGTTTCTGCTCATAAAGTACAATAGTTTACTGAAGTATTTATTGGAGGTTGAAATCTGTGTGTTGACTAAGTGTTTGTTTGAGAAATTTCAACATGCTTGTTAACCTTGTGGGGAATCCCTATTTAATATGGAAACAAAATAACTTGGGAGATAAGAAATTCTTCAAAACTGTGAAATATACTTTCTAGTATATAAAAATCAGACTTGAAATTTGAGTGAAATTAGTTGAGATGACAAGCTATAATGCAAATTTACACTTAATAATATAATTCTACCTTGGGAATCATTCAAATCAATGGCTATAACACCTCAAATATGCATTTGAAATTGCAGATATACATGTGAAAGTATAAAATACAAGAACCTTTGAATATGGAAATTAGTAATCGTGGCCATAGTGCCTTGAATATCGTGGGTTATGGGTAGAAAATCAATCAAGTGCTAGTAACTGACAACATTAATTGATTCAAAAAACTCAAATGAAGCAAGTAAAATATCCAACAATTGAGATATTTCTAGAAAAGATGTTACCTTAATTCCAAATCTACAAGTGCAAGGTTTGGAGATTTTGGCTTCAACTATAGAGCACTCCAATGGACATCAAACTTCTTCCAAAGAACTTTCTCTCACCAATGTTCAAGGATAAATTCGTGTGAACAAGATGGGAGTGATCTCTAACTCTCAATGAACAATAACTCTCATACACACTCATAC
>SNQJ01S0160080.1:6887-21769 GCA_010110895.2 Picea sitchensis
GCGGTTCCCTGAGCCCTTTCCTCTATCCTTTTGTCTTCCCCTATTCTCCATGTTTAATGCATTACCTAATGTCTCACATGTTCTTTTCCATCACATTTCCTCACTAAGGATAACACCAACAACATCATCAAATTTTAAAGTATTTGATCCAGAGATAGATTTACTTACAACCATGACCAAGACATTCCATCTTTTTGGAAATGAGCGCAAGATTAGAAGAGCCCTAACCTCATCATCAAAGTCCACTTTTATAGAACTTAATTGATTAGTAACCGTATTAAATTCATTTAAATGATATGCAACAAACCCACCTTCCGACATATTTATATTAAATAATCTCTTCATTAGAAATACCTTATTGGACACCGAGGGTTTTTCATACAATTTGGCCAATGCATCCATCAAAACCTTCGTTGTCTTTTCTTTCGAAATATTGAAATCCACCGACGCTGTCAGGCTCAGCCATATCATTCCTTGAGCCTTTCTGTCAAGAATCTCCCATTCTTCTCCCTTCATGGCCATTGGCTTGTTTGCTACTTCACCCAATGGTAGGAATAGATCCTTCTGATATAAATAATCTTCGATCTGCATCTTCCATAACTGGTAGTTTTGGCCGTTAAATTTCTCAACCCTAAAGTTTCCATCTTCCGACATTGCTCCCACTCAAACCAGGAATCCTCTTTTCATGCGAGTTACCTTTCGCTCTAATACCAATTGTTATAAAAAAAGTACCGTAGAGAAATAAAATAAAACAAATGCGGAAACAAACCATAGAAGATACACAATACAAGAGAGACACGGATTTACGTGGTTCACCCAGTGTGGGATACGTCCACCAGAGAAATTGCCAGGTCCTTCCTTTATTATTGTCCAACAAATGAAGGGATACAACCTACAACAAAACTCGTTGTAAGTTCCCCTTCTTTCTCTCATAGTCTCCTCTCTCAAAATGAAATATTTTCCATCATGCATAGCCACAATAAATTTCCCTCACAACATAGGGTTTCCTTCTAGGGAAAGAAACCTAACATAATTTCTACCGTTAGATTTGCAACCTTATAATGAACGGTCCAGATTTACAATGCATATAGTCTCCTCTCTCAAAATGAAATATTTTCCATCATGCATAGCCACAATAAATTTCCTCACAACATAGTTTCCTTCTAGGGAAAGAAACCTAACATAATTTCTACCAAGTAGATTTGCAACCTTATAATGAACGTCCAGATTTACAATGAAATTACAATATACATTTACAAGCAATTTTTCCTTTGGGGATTCTCTCCCGAACCTCTTCTTTCCCCTGTGACTCCTGTACCAGGGATTCCCCAGATTCCTCAGGGTACCTCTCAAGAATCAGCCGCAGAGGGGGTACCCCCCCTCTGCAATCCCCCGCATGGAAGAGTGTACATACTTCTCGTATGTAAATACTTCATGGGGTATAAATAGGGATGAAAATAAAATACCCATGAATTAGGAAGATAATCAGGCTCCACAACCAACATGTTTAACATTGGCACAAGAACAAAACATTGGGGATACCAAATATTTTGAGCTCTGCATGATTACGGTTCACATGCATTAGCAACCCTCCTACCCTATTCACGTCTAAACTCCTCTGCACACCTCTCATCGCCTCTGCACCCTGGTACTAATCACCAAAGGAGAATGGGAACATAAGGGGGGACAAAATCCCCCTCCTATCGCAATGTCACAGCCAAAGATCTCGAGAACTCGCGGGCGTGTAGACCGTCACTTGAGCCACCATTGCACCTACGAGGCCAATATCTATAGGAAGGGATGGATATTATCAAAGAGTCGAACATGGATGTTGAGTCCTCTCATCCAAAAGCAGCTTGAGCCTGGATATTCGATAAATGTATCCACCAAGCCCCAGTTTCACCCAGATACGTCATCAAAACCACCAGGATAGGGGAACACACATAGTTCATGATCGACCACACCCTCATAAGAAACTTCCTAGGTCTTTGGCCCTCATAAAAGGAACTAAATCATTGTATTAACTCGTGGTGGAATCCCAAGCGCGACTATGAGATTCAGCTAAGCTCCAAAGGTTTCTTCACAGTAATATTCTATAACTTGGAATACAAGGACATGATCTTTGATGGGGGACCATATTTATACAATTCGTCTTGCCTCTACCTCTACTTCTACTGAGAAAAGGAAAACTTTGCATATGCACTGATATGGATTCTCCTTTATTCCCTACCTCAAGAGTTCTGGTTAGAAGAAATTTTACTAGGCATAGGCAACATGTGGGTAAATATGTAAAATATTTTGAAGCTACCAAACAGATAAAATACACCTCTTATGCAAGGATCTATGTCTATTTGAACATCTCCAAAGCTCTTCCAGGCACAGTTACCTTAGAATACTAGGATGAGGAATGGGCCCAAACCATAGACCATGAACACATTCCTTTCAGATGTCAAAAATGCCATGAACATGGACACCTTTTCAGAGAGTTCCCTCTCAACACCCCCCCAAAAGGGAAGTTGAAGAAAAAACAAAGGAATTATTTACCTAGGTGAAAACTCGGAGGAGACAAGTGAAGAATAAGCCCACTACAAACAATGAAAAAAATAACCCAAATAACAATTCTTTTGAAGCCCTCAATTGCCTCCTAGAGGCATAAGAAGTGGAAAACCTCCAGAAATCCGTGGGGACAGATCCCAACAAGCATAAGGAAGACCAATCGTCACAAGAGTATCTAACTCCAACAAACCAAGAATATAAACAGACTCACCCAGTCTTAGGGAAGGAACCAGAAAGAGAGGAAGACATAGTCATGGAAATGGATGAGTAGGACCTAGCAGAAATTGACCTAGATAGGTTAGAAGAAGAACTCAATAAGAAGGATCTTCAAACCTTACCAGAGTACCAACTCAATAAAGTTCACAAATTATTTCTGGACTCATGAGCAAGGGCTACATCAAGTTTGGGGATCAACACAGACCCAAACCAAGATCCAAGAAAACACCGAAAAGAAAACAAGCGACAAGGCAAAAAATTGGCTCATCTGCTAATAAAGGAAGCGTAAACTATATGATCAATTCGAGACATATTCATAAGCTGTTAGAGAGATCCTTTTCCCACCCACCTAATTGTTAACTATGAATATCCTCACCTGGAATATCAGAGACCTAAATGGAATATCCAAACAAAGGATTCTACGAAACTGTATCAAAATGGAAGACTCTAATATATTCCTGATACAAGAGATAAAACGTGCATGGCAAACTGTAGAAGATATCATCAAAACATGCTAGCGTAATTGCAAATACTATCAAACAAACTCCAAAGGGGCTTCAGGAGGCCTATCCATCCTATGGAATCCTGTAACAGTCATACTCGATCAAGGCTTCTCTACTTTGTGCACCATCACAACACACTATAGAGCCATCGACTCGGAGAAGGAAGGAATGATCACAAATGCCTATGGACTAAAAAATAGCCAAGACAAAGACCTCTTTACTCAAATCCTGTCTTACCTAGGTTCCTTAGCAGAGGGAAAGCGATGGATAATAGGGAGCAACTTCAACATGATTCTCATGCTGGAGGAAAAGCAAGGGGGAAAAAACACCTAGAGTAGAATACCGCTAAATTCTAGGAACTCATAGAGAACCTTAGACTGGTTGACATTGAGAATAGTAATGGTACCTACACCTGGAATAAAAAAAGATTAGGAAACCATCAAATAGCATGCAGGCTTGATCGCTTCCTCATCTCGAAAACTCTCCTCTTGGAAGGCCCCTTAGTATATTCCAACATCCTCTTGAACGCAAGTTTGGACCACTGGATGGTTCAGCTCTGGGTTGACACTATTTCCACCCCCAAGCTTAAACCCTTTAGATTTGAAATTTTTTGTCTCTCGCATACAAACTTCCAGGAGTTATCCCGTCACTGGTGGAGCACAACGAAAACATAGATGGGAACAAAAATGTATTGCTTCCAGCAAAATCTCAAAAATTTTAAACAACAAGTACACAAATGGAACAAATAGGTGTTTGGAAACATTTTCCAGGAGAGGAAATTACTGGAACAAAAACTTGAGAACCTCTATGCACAATTCGTTCAAGAAGGATACACAATCACCCAGCAGTAGGAGGAAAGTGAACTCAAAAGGAAACTAGAAGAAAGGAACAAGCAAGAAGAGATCCTGTGGAGACAAAAATCTCAGGTTCAATAGCTCAATGAAAGAGAGAAGAACACCAAATTCTTCCACCATTCTATGATCCACAGACGCATTATCAATCTCATCACTAAGTTGGATGACTCACAAGGCAACACCCTATTAAATCATCATGAAATAACATATGAGATGACATAATTCTACAAGGATCTCCTCTTAGAACCTCAGGTGGATCGCACCTCAGCAATAGAGTGGGTGATCTAAAACATCCCAACTATAATCACCCAGGAACAAAATAAATCTCTCATGACACTAATAACACAAGCATAAGTGGATCAGGCTATTCAAAAGTTACCCATAAGTAAGGCTCCAAGTCTATATGGTTTCACAACAAACTTCTTCCACTCCTATTGGCCAATGTTAAGGGAGGAAGTGTGGAAGATGGTGGAGGAATCACGCAGCTCAGGAAAATTTCTTCCAACACTAAATGCCACTTTCCTCACCCTAATACCCAAAGAAGAAAGAGTCACAAACCTAAGGAAATTTAGACCCATAGGTCTTTGCAATGTGATCTATAAAATCATTTACAAGGTCATAGCTCTAAGACTCAAGCCTATTCTACCCTTCATCATCCCCAAGGAGCAATCAAGATATGTCGAGGGAAGGAAAATCATGGACAGTGTCATTCCTGTCCATGAAATTCTTCACTCTCTCAAAATCATTCGCACTCCAGGTATACTTCTAAAACTTGAACTTTCAAAAGATTTTGACAAATTAAGCTGGAAATATATGAAAGCACTGCTAACAACATTTAGTTTCAACAGGGATTGGGTCTCCTGGATAATGAACCTCATTTCCTCAACCTTATTCTCAATCCTCATCAATGGTGTTCCCTCTCAACCCTTTTTCCCCTCAAGAGGGATAAGGCAAGGCAACTCTCTCTCCCCTTTTATTTTTTTCATAATGGTCGAAGGACTAGCAAGCTACATCAAGGCCTCAATTCAAAATGGAAGCCTCCAAGGCCTCCCTCTTCACAGATTTCAATTGGAAACCTCCCATAGCTCATTTGTTGATGATACACTACTAATGAATACCCCCACTGCACAAGAAGAAATCAAGGTAAGATCCATCCTCTCTTATTTCAGTGAACCCTATGGCACCACCTTTAATCTGGGAAAATCCCAGCTCTTAGTTTTCAATACTCTTGTGGCAATCCAACATCACCTTTCTCAAATTTTGAGTAACCCTATCTGCACTTTGCCCTCTCACTACCTAGGCCTCCCTCTTTCTGACTTAGCAACTAGAAACATCTCCTCGGACTCTCTCCTACTCTCCATCACCAACCGTCTCAACAACTGGACCTTTCATTCCCTCAACCTTCCAGCCATAATCGTTCTCTTAAATTCAGTCCTCCAAGCCATCCGAGCTTACCTCTTCTCAGCGCTAGCTGCCGCCCAATTAGTCATAAATAAAATAATGAATCTGCAAAGAAAATTTCTATGGCATGGACACAACCCAAACAAAAAATGGCCCTTAGTCGGTTGGGAGAAAGTCAACAAGCCTAAATATTCAGGTGGTCTAGCCTCCGGGACCCTAGTAAATTAAATAGCACCATCGGAGCAAGAATTTGGTGGAGATGGCTCAAAAATTCAACAGATCTTTGGGAAAAAATCTGGAAATGAAAATATGCCCCAAATACACACCAATGTCAAGTTATAAGAATGGAGGGGAAAATTCAGGGCTCCAACATCTCGAATATGGCCTAGAAAAATTGACCAGTCATAAAGGAACATGCTTTTTAGGAAGTTCGTAATGGTCAGAGTGCCCTATTCTTGATGGATTCCTGGCAACAAATGCCACCCCTACAACTGGAATAAAATCTACAATCCTACAAAAATCACATTCAAGATCTTGCCTCTCAAAGTGGCAGATCTCTGGACAAAAACCCCCAGTGACTCTCCTTAGCGAAGCTGGAAATCAACTCATTAGGAACTCCAAGTGGGAATGAACTGTGACCTGGAACACTGGAAACAAGCTACAACCCAAAGGTGAATCAAGAAAAGCACAGACCCAGACATTCTCAGATGGGGATACTCACCTCATGGAAGCTTCAAACTCGAGGACAATAATATGGAAATCAAAACTCTCGCCCAAAATCTTTAATTTCCTCTGGCTTCTACTATAGAACAAGATCTTAGCCTGGGACAATCTCTAGAGACGAGGCTTCATTAGCACCTTTATCTGCCATCTCTATAATCTCCAAGCAGAAAGCATGGAGCACCTCCTAAATAACTATCTAATCAATGAGAACATCTGGAACCAAGCCACTTAGCTCATGAGAAGAAGAAAACGAGTCAAAAATAACATCATAAGCACCATCAGGGAGTGGGGTTATGGTCCCTTCAAAATTCCTATCTTGAACAGAGCCTGACAACTCTTACCAGACTTCATAGTGTGGCAACTATGGAAAGAGAAGAACATGAGAATCTTTCATTCCTAGCCATCTCCTCCCACCCTCGTCTGGAATAAAATCCTCCTGCATCTCCAGGAAACTCTTTGACTACATTTATGGATCACGAAAGACTTCCCCACTGACTCGGGTGAGCTCTCGATCCTCAACTCTTGGGGTTTCTCTCTTGCACACTCCACCCCTCCTCAACAACCTCCTCTAATTTCAAAATCCCTCAGTCCCTCCAAGTGGTCCCCCCCGCCACGTTTCCACAAGGTCAATTTTGATGGCGCATCAAAAGGAAATCTAGGACACTCAGGCTATGGAGTTGTCATAAGAAACACCTTGGGCCAAATTCAAATCCTAAATGCAATAAATCTCGGATACGACACCAATAATTCAACAAAAATCTAGGGTCTCATCAAAGGGGTGAAAATGGCTATAGATCAAAACCTCACATGTCTGATTATTAAAGGAGACTCCAAAATTATAATAGACTTGGCAACAAAAATCCTGAATGGCAGAGATCCAGGGAAAATCACTCCTAGATGGTGCCTCCTTAGCCCTTTTCACAGCTTCGAGGCTCTTCTGAGACCTTCTCTAACTCTAACTCCCTCATACATTAGGCGAATTGAAAACAAATTTGTGGACCAACTGGCCAATGCAGGGGTTGAATCGATGCAACAGTTCATTCTCCAATATCTAAGGCAGTCCCAAAGCTCACCCCTCTCGCTCCAATGCCAGGAGCTTTCCCAACTAGATGACCCCAAATCTGGACAAGGTGCCACCTTTCTCTACCTAGAATTCCTTCCAAGCTAGAAATGATCTAAAGGTCAAGTGAGAGGACAACCGTAAGCATCAATGCAAAATACCATCAGTCAAGAGATGATTTCAGGACCTTGGCAAGCGACAATCGCAAGTTCGAAGATGTTGTTTCTCGAAGTCGCGAAGCCGCGACAAGCAAGAGTGGATCTGGACCATTGACGCTAAAGGACTTTTGGACCGTCAATCTGGCCCCATTGATCTGACGCAAGAAAAATTTGGGAACTCAGCTATCGGGAGTCTGATGCATGAAAGCAATTATTTCCCAAAGTCACGTAATTGCAAAATGATAAATCACGATAAGCGAGAACAAACCAGGACCATTGGTATCAGAAGCGATTTGGACCATTGATCTAGTGCCATGGATTTGACTCAAGAAAATTCTGGGATCTTGGCTATCGGGAGTCCAAAGCATGAAGACAATTATTTCCCAAAGTTGCAAATCACAAAATGTGAAATCGCAATAAGCGATAATAGATGAGGACCGTTGGTACTAGAAGAGATCTTGACCATCGATCTGACACGAGAAAATTTCAGGATTTCAGCTATCGAGAGTCCAAAGCATGAAGGTAGCTACATCCCAAAGTCGCGAAATCACAATAAGGAAGAACATATTAGGATTGTTGATATGAGAAGAGATATGAACCGTCGATCTGGTCCCATGGATCCCATGCAAGAAAATTTTGGGATCTCGGCTATCGAGAGTCCAAAGCTTGAAGATAGTAACTTCCCAAAGTCGCAAAATCGTGATATGCAAAAACGTGAAAAGTGAGAACAAATCAGGACCTTTGGTACTAGAAGAGCTCTGGAGCGTTAATCTGGTCCCGTAGATCTAACGTGAGAAAATTTTGGGAACTTCTTCATTGGGAGTCCATAGCATGGAGGAAGCTTTCTACCCAAGCCGCGAAGTCGCAAAACGAGAAATCATGAAATGCGAGAAAAGACCTGGATCATTGATCTCGAAAAAATCTGGACCGACGATCTAGTCTTGAAGGACTCGCTAATAGCAAAGGACTCGCTAATAGCATTATGGTGTAAATAGATAGACTGCAGATATTTTTTATAAGCTTTCATTTGAAATTAATATAAAGATCCACTTTTTATTCAAAAAAAAATATTAATATGACTTATGAATTTAGTTTCCACTTATTATACCACATAATATTAATAATGCTACATAATATTAAGTCACATAATATTAATGAGACTACACAATATTAATAATACAACATAATAATATTATTAGGTCACATAATATTAATAATGCCACATCATAATATTATTAAGCCACATAATATTAATAATGCTATTAACACTATTATTAATGTTATTAATAATACTGTTAATGCTAATATTATTAATATTAATATCAATATTATTATAATATTAATAATAATATATTAATATTATTCTCCATATAATACTTTTGTGTCGACCATGATGTTCTAATTGTTTTTTATAAGTACGATCCCCTAAGATTGCAATGAATGCTCATGTGGATCATGAGAACCATGATGGAAATAATTTGTTGGTAGTGTTGATGGCACCCGCTCATCCGATGAAACTATTGGCACCTAAGATGATACATACATTCACATCAAAATAAATGCATCGAGTATATTCCAATAGAAGTTGTGTAATTTTATCTATAAATAAGTTTTTATGATCTACAATTTTAACTTGCTATGTATTTTATTGCCTCATTTATTCCTCTTCTTTTTCATGGCTATACCTTGAAAGCATTTAATGACACTAAATAATTTTTGAATGCACATAATTGGGTTTCAAAATTATAAAGGCCTAGTAAACAAAACAACTAAGTTTTTCAGGTTAGGACAATGATTTATTGAGGCTCACACACCATAGATTTACTTTAAAGTGGTCAATTATTTACACTACCTAAGATTTACACAACAAGTTATTTCAGGTTAGGACAATGCTCACACACATGAGATTTACTTTACTCAGGTTATTTCAGGTGATTTACTTTACAATAGTCGATTACAATGCAATATAGGTGGTCAATTACTTTGCAGTGCAATTTCTGCAAGATAGGTGGTCGATCACAGTGCACATAATTTAAGGGAATCGATGCATGCGATATAGATTACAAGTTTTATTATTATATTATTAGATGCTCTTCCAAAGCGGTACACATTTATTAAAAACAAAAATTTAAGAGAATCGATTACAAATATTTGAAAGAGATAGTGAATGCATGGATGAGGGTCGACTATTTAAGGAAGGTCGGTTCATGGTCGGCTTGATTTCAATGTTTGCCCATATGCATGGAAAACCTAAAACATAAATTTACCATAGCATTTTAAATAATCTAAAGAAAGTAGTTGCCTGAATTTTTAAAGAAAAAGATGTGACTGATCTATGCTTTGCTCTGATACCCTTCTTCTGGGTATTCCTAGTCTGATATGTTGCTATATCTCTTTTGCTCCAAAGACATCCAATCTAAAGACTATTTGTTCTCTTGTTTTTCAAAAATACTTGTGATAGATATACATATAATCCGTCGAGAATTCCTCTACAATATTTAGATTCATACTGCGACCACTTGGAGGTATAGGAACGAAGTCCATAATATGAAACGAAAAACATGCACATGCATCCAATATGACAAAGGTGGCCTGCCTCCCATAAATGTAAATTCACAAACTGTAAATTCAAGCGCCTCGCTCCCTCCCTCCCATCAAGCGCTTGCCTGCCAAGTGTAAATTCACAAACTTGTAAATTCATGCTCCTTCCTCCCATAAATCTAAATTTGCAAATGTGGCCTTCCTCAGGTATATGAAGCGCTTGTCTCCCATATGAAGCGTGGGGATATGTGGCCTTCTTTAGGTATATGAAGAGTAAATAATTTTAAATTGGAAAATAGGTATATGAAGAGTAAATAATTTTAAATTGGAAAATGTTGGGGCTCCTATTCCCATAATGTAGTAAAAGGGTGAGATAGTCACTCTTAAAATCTTGTAGAAATGTTAATCATATAAATGTGGTAATTATATGATGTTATAGTAATTTATTAATATGATTAGATAAATGTTAAGATGTAAATAAGTTAAATAATTTATTCATAATAAATATATTCATTGATTTGGAAGTTTTATTAAAAATATACAAACATTTCTAATTGCTAACAATTATATTAAAGTTTTGAATTAAAAAGTCATTAATTATGCTCATTTTCAATAAAGATAAGCCTACAAGTAAACCCGTCACCATCACCCTCACCGTCACCGGTCTTCCAGTTCCCTCATCATCTAATTCCCAGAATTAAACTACTAAAACTTAAAATGCCGTAGAGAGGAGACTAACTCACATCAAGGTGAAGAGAAACAGGGAGACATTCCTAATGGACCCTTGCGAATTCACTATACTTCAAAGGTTCAAGACTACTGTTTCACGGATCTCATCAAGGATTGAATGGTTCTATCAGAGATTTTTTAGGGAGCAAGGAAATTAATTTGCCAGAAGGTAAATAGATGCTACTGGTATTTCTTACCGTTAGCTTCACTTCCATCAACGACTTGTACTCTTTTGGACTCTATTAACACCAATAACTAAGCGCAAGAAATGAGAATCACGAGTTTCCGGCAGACAATCCATGCCTTCTAAACTACAAGCATAGGAAAACTCTGGTATTTGACTCATCAATATTTTATTTATTTATTAAATTTATTCCAGTCTAATCCTAGAACAAGAGGTTCATACTTCGTAAGTATATAACTATTCCAGCAGCAACACCATCTGATGAAACTAAAATGTGCACTTCATGAATATCTGTGTAACAAGGAGAGTTGCTGAGAAACAAGTCCCTGACAAAGAAGGCGAAACCACGTGTCAAAATCCGTACTCCTGATAGATACAGTACTGATGATATGATACAGTGGAATCAGATTGAAGTGTTTGACGATCAGATTGAAGTGGTTTTATGCAATGAGAACATATAGATTACTTAGATTTCAATGAGAACAGTAGATTAGTTAGAATTCATGTGATTGTGTGATTCTATTTTTCAATAGAGATTTCCTACTAACGTTACTCATTCATTGCAAAGGGCGTCCTCTGTTACCCATAATTTCTGGCTAAATCTTATTCATTGGAATGCACATACAGGTTTATTTCGTCGTATCTGTTTAGAAATAAGGAGAAGTTAAAATTATTAAATTCTATCATTTTACTTTTTTCTTTTTCTTGTGTTTCTCTGAATGGTTAACGCTAAAAAGAAATTATAATTGTGAAAGCAGTAGCTCGTCTCAGTTTGAGTGTAATGTAGAAAATTCAAACAAGGGTTTAAACAAATAGAAATGGGCATTCGATTCAGGGGCAGAAATATTGCATTGGTGAGATATTGCATTAAATTGATCAAAAGAAAAATTAAAGACCGACCTTCTCACCAGCTTTGTATGCTAATAAATAAGGTATCATAATGTTTAGACGAAAAGGTATCATAATGTTTCACCAATCCGTAGACGAAAAGTATCACTAAACACTGATTGAAAAAAAAGGAAAAGGTAAGCGTTATGAAATACTTAAATAACAAAATAAAAAGATACATACGTGTGTCACTGAATGTTTCATGCGTGTCAGCCTGCTCATGTTCTAACACATGCACCTAGCTCTGTAATCAAATTTTAGATATAGTCACTAGTTGTTCATGTTCTAACACATGTTCTTTGCACTTGGACACATGGAAGCCATGAAGTTGCTCATGTTCTAACACATGTTCTTTGTACTTGGACACATGGAAGCCATGAAGGTACTTTGAAGGTGATGTCTTCCATAGTCTCAAGTAAGTTGGGTTGCAAAGAATTGCAAGTTCGAGCCCGGGTGAGCATGTGTTGTGCATTGCAGGGTAGGACTCGATTAGTAGGATCTTCATTTTCTTGTCTATGGGGAGACAAAGCTAGTTGAAGCAGCTTCACCGAAGAAAGCAATCATTAGTTCGCTTAAAAGAAAGCCATCCTAACTAGGTGAGGCCGGCTCTTAATCTTGTTTCACTCGATTTCATAGATTAACTCATTGCTGAATAAAACCTGCAAGTGCAGAACTAAAACAAATCGGTTTTGAACACACTCAAATAAAGCACGACACTGTAACTTATATATATATATATAAATTGAGATGGCATTTGATCAAGGTATTCTGGATGAGATAGACGTCTCTAAGGGCGAGGACGGTGAGCCCATTACTGGTTCATATTTTTAACCTAAAAGACTGACAGAATGATGTTATATTTGGAAATGCCTCTTATTCTAAAAATGATACCCCAGCTTTATTCCAAGGATGACTTGGGGTGTGACAGGTATAACAAGTGGTGGGCAACAGGGTAATCATGCAATCTATTTGAGACAAATAAATTAGGTCGATTTCAATTTCGTTATGAATTTTTAAGTTGTGTAATTGGCTGTAAAGAAATTAGTTCAGAAATGTCGAGATTGACAGAGCCACTAAATCTCCATCTTCTATGTTGCAGGATAATTACCGATATCCCCGGCACGACATGGAATTCTTTCCGTAGGGATTGAACTGTTGGAAACAGTGACAACAAAACTCATTCGTGAATAGGATTCTAGATTTTATAAATCATGATTGGTTGTAACCAATGCACCTAAGTTTAACTATGGATGAGATTACATTTAATAGTTAAACTATGGATGAGATTACATTTAATCGTGAGTTTCTCATATATTGCTATAAATTTGTATGCGCGTAGAGGCTGTGAGTGTGTGTGAGATGAGTGAGATCTGACTGTAATCTCCATTAGCTGAATAATAAGATGACCGATACCTATGCTTGGTGGACGTAGACCAACTTTTGGGTGAACCACGTAAATTGTTGTTGCTTTGTTGTTTGCATATGTATTGATTGTCTTATGGTAATTGTTGTTTCCGCACTGGCAATTGCAACAAGTGGTATCAAAGCTAAAGAGCTGAAGAGCTAAGGAGGGTGTAGACCGGAAGGAGTCACTGTTGAAATTCGTTTTTTTGGCAGCGCTTGGCAAAGATTTGCACAGGGGCGCCAGTGATGGACAGCAGGGGCGCGTCGGTGCTGGGCAACAGGTTAACGGGGCGCGCGAGCGCTGGAGACCAAGTCGAAGGGCCCGCTGTTATATGAAATTTCATTGTTTTTCAAAGGGAGCGTTGTGAGGGGAGCCATATCTACTCCATATCTACTCCAAAGGAGCGCTGAAGAACTTAAGGAGCGCCCGGTCCACCACCCCCCCCTTTTTATAAAAGATTTCGTATGAAATTTGTTTTTTAAAAAGAGCGCTGGAAAATTCATATGAGAAAATTCATATGAGGTTTGTTTTTTATACGAACTTTAATACTCTCCAAGGTAGATTCGAATGTACCTTTAATGTTTTTCCAAAAAATTAAAATTATGTTTTTATTTTTTGAAAAGTATTAAAGAATTAAAGGTTTTATATTATATTTGAAAATTTAAATATAATATGGAATGATGGAGAATAAAGGGTGGAGGAATAAGGTGGAGAAATAAGGTATTTAATTTCCTTTTTTTGAAAATTACACAACAAGATTACTTCACATTTTTAAAAGGGGCTTGGATATTACAAATGGTGAATAGTGGTGTTTGTTCTTTTTATGTTTCCTCTAATGAAAAAGATGTAGAGTGCTAAGTTCGAAATTGAAAAATTTAATGGCAAGAACAATTTTGAGATCTGGAAGGTTAAGATGCACGATCTACTCGTGCAACAAGGCGTGGTGAAGGCGCTTTTGCGAAAAGCAAAGCAGCCCGCGTCCATAACAGACGAAGACTGGGATGAGATGGATGCGAAAGCACTGAGTGCCATACGCCTGTGTTTGGCCGACGATGTACTGTTCAACATTGTCACAGAGAAGACAACAGTCAGTTTGTTGTCAAAGCTGGAAAGCTTATACATGACGAAATCCTTGACAAATAGGATCTTTTTGAAAAGAGAACTGTATAGTTTGCGCATGAAGGAAGGTACGAAAATTGTTGATCATCTAAATACTTTCAATACTCTTCTAGTCCAGTTGAATAGCATGGGTGTGAAATTTGAATCCGAAGATAAGGCAATTACTCTATTGTGTTCTTTGCCGGCGTCATGGGATCATTTCGTTACCTCTATTAGCTTCAGTTCAATAGAAACTATTGAGTTTGATGATACTGTTGGAGCTTTACTATCTGAGGAAACAAGGAAGAAATCAAATCAAGAAATCTCTACATCTGAGGCATTGGTAGTCAGAGGCAGACCAGAAGAAAGAGGACAGGGTCAGAGGGATTTCTCTCGATCAAAAGCAAAAGGCAGAAAGAGAAAGCTCAAGTGTTGGTTTTGTGGAAAATTCGGACACCTGAAGAAGGGCTGTTGGAAGTGACAACAAAACTCTAAAGAATACCCTCAAAAGGAGACAAAGGAAGCAAATGCAACCGAAACAAGTTCAGTAACAGGTTCAGGTATAG
>SNQJ01S0160080.1:21779-37157 GCA_010110895.2 Picea sitchensis
GATGCAACTTCCAATGATACTTTGTAGCTAAAGCAATTAACATTCTGATAGTATTCAATTTAGCTACTGGTGCAAATGTTTCAGCATAATCAATACCTTTTGTTTGTGAATACCCCTTTTCAACCAGTCTAGCCTTATACTTATCTATACTACCATTTGATTTAAACTTAGGTTTGTATATCCATTTGTAGCCAATGGGCTTCTTATGTTTAGGCAATTCAGTCAATTCCCACGTTTTTTTTTTCATTATAGATTCATAGTCTTCCTCCATTGCATTTCTCCATTCATTATGTTCATTAGCTTCATCAAAATCCATGGGTTCTATGACATTTGAAATGGTACTCATTAGGGCATAGTCTTTATACCTCTTAGGAAGCCGAATATGTCTTGAAGATCTTCTCAACTAATTATCTTCCTCCCCACTTTGTGAAGATTTGTCTTCACCTGTAGGTGAACTGTGACTGCTGGAATTGTCCATATCACTGAGTCCTTCTTGTTGTTGTTGTTGTTGTTGCTGCGGGGATGGTTGTTTCTGTCACTGCGGGGATGGCTGCTGCTGTGTGGGATGTTGATGTTGCTGCTCTTCTTTAACTCCTTCATCAAGAAGTCTTTGCCATTCCTCATGATTGTTGTCGTCATGATTTCCTGCTTCCTGCTCATCGAAAAGTACATCTCTACTTGCAAATACTTTGTGAGTAGAAGGATCAAACAATTTGTATGCTTTAAATTCATAACAGTACCCAATGAAAATACATTTAGTGGTTTTAGCATCCAATTTCCTCCTATTCTCCTTTGGAATATGTGCAAAATCATTACACCCAAATACTTTCAAATTATTAACTGCGGGTTTGGAACCATACAAGGCTTCGAAAGGAGTAACATTATCAAGACACCTTGTTGGACTTCTATTCTTTAAATAAACTGCAATATTTGAGAGATTATTACCTTTCATCATACTGTGTGCACACTCTACCAGAGTTCTGTTTTTCCTTTCAACGACTTTTTTTTGCTGTGGAGTGTGAGGTACTGTAAACTCTTGTACTATTCTATTATCTTTGCAATATTTGTTGAAGTCCCCTAATTTATATTCTCCCCCTTGATCTGAACGGAGAATTTTGATGGATTTTCTTGTTTTCTTTTCCACCATAGTTCTGAATTCCTTAAAGTACTCGAAAACATCACTGTTTCGTCTAAGGAAGTAAACCCATGTGTATCTCGTGCAATCATCAATAAATAATAGAAAGTAAAATGCACCTCCCAAAGACCTAATCTGCATAGGCCCACAAACATCAGTATGCACAATATCTAACACATCCCTCTTTTTCTTATCAGGATTAGAGGGGAATTCATCTCTGTGCATCTTTCCTAATGCACATCCATCACAAACAACTTTCTCATTCTTTAACATGGGAAGTCCTTCAACCATATTCTTTTTCTTTAATAACAATAAATCAGGATGATTGATGTGTCCATACCTTTGATGCCAAAGAATCTTTGTTGGCATAGTTTCAGAAGTCAGTGCATGATGTGCTTTGCGGGTAACATCAAGTTTGTATAGACCTCCTACTCTGACACCTTTTGCAACAGTTCGGAAGTGGTCTAGGAGATCCTTCACTATGCAATAATTCTTGAACAATTCAACCTTCAAGTTATGATCTGTAATGGTGGAAACATAGATCAAATTTTTCTTTATTCCTGGCATATACACAACATTGTGAATGTGATGAACAATACCATTCAGCAATGTCACAGGAATGTCTCCATATCCCTTGATCTAATGAGGGCGGTCATCTCCAATATATATGATGGCACCATTCTGTGTTTCCTTAAAATGACCATACCAAATTTTATTACAATTCATATATACTGATGCTCTGGAATCCACAAACCAGGCATCAAAATCATCAGTTTCAGCAGATAAATCAACGTTAGACACAAACAGCCTAAGATCCCGTGACTCAAAATTTGGGGGTTCATCAATATCATCACTAGCAATAAATAATCTATGATCTTGATTTGAAGATTTTTCTGCATAATGACTTGAATGTGTTCTAGGTTTAGTCCTAGCCTCATCACTTTTCTTCTTATGAAAGTATTTAACCATATGTTTAGGTCGACCATAATAAAAAAAACTCTTTGACTCATTCCTATCAGATTGCATACCTTGATTTGGAGATTGTCTTCTCTGTGATGAAATGCCTCTCTGCCATGAACTGTATCTTCTACCTCTTACTCTTGATCTCCCTCTCGCAGATCTATTATTTGACCACACTGCCAAATCTTTACTTTGAGGCTTCAGATTCCCGTGCCTCTCTTCCTCTTGCAGCAAAATACCTATCAATTCTTCAAACATAGGAGGTTTCTCCCTTGCTGCAAGACCTGTTATGAACATATGATAATCTTCTAGCATACCATTTAAGGTAATAGTCACTAGATCAGTGTTGGAAACAGTTTCCCCTATATTTACTAGCTTGTCTTTCACCTCTTTAATGTGACCCAAAAATGAACTAACAGATTCATTTCCATCCATCTTAATGCCTAGAAATTTAGTTTTCAGGAACAAAATGCGATTTGTGTTGCTAGTTTCATACAATGCTTTAAGAGTTTTCCATGTTTCAGTAGAAGTTGTAGCATATCTAATATGTGGAATTATGTTATCTTTAACTGACATGCACAACAATACCTTTGCCTTGTTTTCACACTTCTCCCAGTCTTGGATTTGTGTTGTTGTCGCACCTGCACCCACATTAGGTTTCAATTCAGTTCCGTTCGCAATGTTCCAAACACCATATCCCTCCATGTGCGTCTACATCTTGAATTTCTAGTTAATGAAATTCGAGCCATCTAGCTTGTTGGCTTCGTTGAGGTAGGTCTTTTCCAGCGGATTTTCCATCGCTACAATCTAGTCTCTACAAGTGAATCAACAAGGATATGCAACTTTATGTCGTTCTTCCTTCAAATACCACCAATCTGTCTCAATCTCGGCTTTGAACAAAATCTCACAAATAATATTCTCTTGAATCAACTTTAATATCCACTTATACTTCAAAATTATCCACTTTGAATAAAAATTCACTTTGATAAACTTGAAAATAAAATCCACTTTAATAAAAGGATTTATAACTTCACACATCCATATTTAATAATAATAAAAAATGAATAACTCCCTTTGCACCTCACGCTTCACTTAATAAAACATATCCACTTTTTAATAAGAAACTCAATAAGACATGAACCTCCACGCATGCAAAAAGAATATAACCATCACGGCTCACCCTCCAAAAATGTTTCTTCACACTATCCAGGCCCTCTCCCCGTGGCTCTGATACCAAGATAAAATAAACCATGAAAACAAACACAGTGAGGCTACGCTCACTTCTGTATATTTTAATGAAGACGGATTACATCTTTATATAGGAAAAGAGTCTCTGAAGTCGGTTACATGCAAACCAAAGACAACTAGACTCCTAACTAAGAACTGACTCTTAACACGCCTACAACTAACTCTCACAACTGACTCTCACAAGTGAAGCTTATAACTAGCGCTTACTACTGGCGCTTTCTCCATTATTTCCAAGTTCTTTCTCTCCTCTACTTGTAGGTGGAAGCTCTCCTCTATAGATTGCAGGTGGAATCTCTCTCTCGTTGAGATATTTCAGCCAGAAGGTTATTTCATGAAAAAGTGCAGGTAGATCGAGTAGTGGCAGATGAAGGTTCGCTTGGATAGGAATAAGAGAAATGGAGGATGAAGATTCACTTGATTATGTTGCGCTGCTCTCTTTTGGATGTATGGGAGATCATCTCTCGAAGAAAAAGGAGTAGGATATGGATAGGGATGGATAAGTGGGGTTCATGTGCGTGACAAAGAAGCAATGAAGAAGAGAGATAGAGAAAAGATACTTAAAGTGATCACAAGCCACTTGCAAGTGAGCAATTGGGATGGCACTTGGCAGTTAGTGGGATGGCAATTGGTAGTTCACGAAATTGGGATAGCACTTGGCAGTTAGTGGGATGGCACTTGATAGTTCACGAGACATACAAGAAAATATTAGACATTTAATGTTTGGAATTAATTAAGTTGAAACTTAGCATTAATTCTACTTGCTTCCTACATATCAGGTTGACCAAGTTTCAATCATTATTTTCCTAAATTTTAGGCCCCTTGCTTCGATATGAGGCCAAATAAGGAGTAAAACTTAAAACTTAGAGTTATAAAATAAATATGAATTGGAAAATTACATGAAACTATTGAAACTTTGGTTAAATTATGATTAAATTACTTGGTTTTCATTCCATGATAATAGGTGAATTCAAAATCGATTACTAATAATCCCTACAGCCCAAGGGCAGGGACTAATAACAACTGGACTAATAACAACCGGACTAATAACAACCAAGGAAATATCTGCTTCCGAGCATGCCACAGAATGAATAGACCTAGCTGGTGAACTATCACAACTTCCAGGCTTGGCAACAATGAGACCAACATGATATGCTTCAAATATCTATGAGTTAGTTCTACAAAATACTAGAAGTATTTAAGGCCTCTTCTGCTTAAGGAGAAGAAAACACGTAAGACAAGAAAGGTGAATGGGTTGGAATTCGATGAAGATTGAAGTTGTAACAATAAAAAATAGAAACTAAACCATATCAAATTGAGCCCTGCACATTTATGGGATATCTTATTTGGGACAAATTATAAAAGAAATGTTCAACGGTCGAGATTAACTGTCTGACTATTATTGAATGGGAGAATGGATTTATGGTAAAGGTTTTCCATCTCAACGAATTATAAACCTTGTGTTTTGCTACAATTTTATCTATGATTTGGAAAACTTATAATCATCATTTTAAATTACAAAGATTTTGTTAGTTATTGAGATTTTTTTTTTAAATTTTATTCGTAATGAAAATTTAACGCAATTTTTGCCAATTCTAAATTTATTCAATAAAAAAATGTCTATTCTAAAATTTGTATTTAATAAAAACTTAGCTTAAAACAGATTTGTCTATTCTAAATTTTTATTCAATAAAAACTTAACTTAAATTAGGAGGTCATTCTACTCAAGAGTTTTGTATATATGTTTATATAGAAATTAATGTCAAATTGTGAACCTGATGTACATTACATCCCATTTACAGTGGATATATATATATAAAAACTAGATTTATTAAAAGTTCCAAATCAATATAACTAACATTCGGTATTGTACCATTGAGGAACAAAAATATTTAAAAAAAGAATTGAATATTAAATACTGTAACCAAAAACCTTGTGGATATTTGAAGTCGATTTTTAGATTGGATATTTGGGCAAAGTCCATTCCTATTTCCAATTCCAAGACTTCATCGGTACCTCTGAGCCAACTCTAGGGGTACTCTTCTTCCCCACTTTCTCCTTGAGCCTCAAAGAAGCCACACACAAAATCTCAATCCAAAGTAGCTCAAGCTTTCCCTCAGAAGGAGAGACTTCCACCTTTTGCACAAGCTTACATCCCAACTCACACAAGTAAACTTAGCCAATAGAATATTCAACAACATGTCATTCATCCAGCAATAAGGTACTTTTCCTTATCCTCACTATTGTTTTTATAATATATTTTACCTTGACACTTGCCATCTCATGCACAATTAGATAATTTTTAATAATTAAATTAAAGATTATTCACCCCCAACACATGTCACCATTTCCTCAAGTTGAACATGTTAAATATCTTTTTAATTTAACTAATTAAGCATTTTACTTCACACTTGTAAATTAGTTCCTAGATTTCCTCCTAGATGTCCCTTAGTTCCCCAAATTCTCTTTTATTATGTCCCCTAATTAATTTAAAGTTGGAGTTTTCTTAGGACTCTACTTCTAGTTAAGCTTAGAGTCTAGATTGACTTAGGATTGAAACTCCATGTTGACTACACATTCTCTCTTGAAATGATTTTATTTGAAGATAAAAATTACTTTTATTAGTTTCATGCACACATTGTGCACATGCCTAATTTATTATTCTTATTCTTCCCTTTAATAGTATTTAAGTAGTCTAAAATTCCCTTAACCCACTTTAATTTTATTTAGTAAAAACATCTAGACTTAGACTTTAGATTATGTTATCTACATTATAACTTAATAATAATTTATGTTCTCTCTTCTAACAAAGTCTAAGTTTTAATTTATTTTTGAAGGTCTTTTAGATTTTTATTGACTCAAAATTTATTCATGTGACGTGGTCTTCAAGACACACCTTTGTCCTCCAATGTGCCACTCATAATTGACTAGTTTGGAAGTTGTTCAATGCTTGGAGTCATTACTCCACTTGTTGACCTTGTGTGAGACTAAGGGCTTACTCAGGAATAAGGAATCTGCCTTTTTGTGCGCCCCTAAGAAATCCTCGTGAGCGATTGTCTCAGTCTTCCCTCACGACATCGTGAACCTCTTAGAACAAGATAGTCATTAACCTTCAATTCATGTCACAACGGGAGTGCTAGTAGTTTGTGACAGGGACACTTCCACACCTTTCCTTCATCCATGTGATATCTGTTTATGAACCCTTTACTCGATATGTGAGTAAAATTAGCAAGCGTCACAATGCCTGCATCCACTGACAAAGATAGCATAAATAAACTCATATACATAAAATCCATAACTGAAATCATCATATAACACATGCGTAATAAATCTAGTATTCATAACCAAAGTATATAATCCACTCCCTCACTTAATATGGAGTCCACGGAAGTTAGTCGATTCCCTCAGAATCATCATCATGTCATCATGTCATGTTAATGCTATATATAAATTTAATAACATATCAATTCCAATACTCAATCATAACATAAACATATAAACCAAATTGATAATCATAATGTACCTTTTGTTAACTAGATCACTTGATCGCAAGTGTCCTCAATGAATAAGTCAATGTATAAAAGTTGATCAATAGAACTCGTTGATACATACACCCCCGTCTTGTTTTAAAATTAATCCTGAAGTTTGTACAATCTAACAATGAAAACAACAAATGTAGTTGATACTAATCTATATATCCAACTATCAAAATAAATAAGGAAACAATTGACACATCTCATTTGCTTCCTCCCAAGAAGAAGAATGTGGACTATAGCTGTGCCATTGGACCTTGACCTGATCGAATATTTGACACCATATCCATCAAGTGAAATTGTGTAGTATGTGGATTGGATCCACTATGAAAGAACCCTCGTCCAATACCTACAATGAAGTCATGTTAATAACATGTGATGGATCTGAAATATAATGACATAAAATTGAAACATGAAACGCATCGTGCATACGCCTCAAAGAATTAGGTAAGTCTAGTCAGTAAGTCATGGATCCTTTATTTTCTATAACTTAGAAAGGTCCCACAAACCTTGGAGAGAGTTTATCAACCTTTCCAAGCTTAATTGAACTCTTATGCAGCTTCATCCGCAAAAACACTTTATCAATAATATCATAACTAGAGTCAATACGATGCGCATTGGCATAACTCTTTTGTCGGTATTTGACTTATTTAATCCTTTTATTGATGGATTGAATGTGATATTCCATTTCCTGAATCAGTTTTGGTCCTACCAGGATCCTATCCTCTAGTCGATCCCTTTCAGTTCTTTCAGTTTTTCCATCTTATTTGGGGCAATATGTAATACTAAAATTTAATTGTCTTCACAAATCCTCTTGGAAACTAGTCCAAAAAACATCTAGTGAATATCGATCCTCTATGAGATATTATTTTCCTTGGTACACCATGCAATCTTACAATTTTGTTAACAAACATTCTAGCTTTGTCTCGTGCTTGATACGTCATATGAACTGGAATAAAATGCACAATTTTCGTCATTTTTTCAAAAATATTGACGACTACAAAAATAGAATCCTATGTCCTTGTTGTAAATGGAAATCCAATGATAAAATTAATGGATATGACTTCCCATTTTGATTCATGAATCACATGTGGTTGTAATAAACCTGTTGGATGTCTATGTTCAACCTTCACTTCCTGACATTCAAGACATATCACCACATACTTAACTATATATGTCTTCATTCCTTTCCAAAAGAATAGGGGTTTTAGATCTTCCTTCATCTTCATCACTCAAGGATAATCCATATACATCACTCAATGAGTTTCGTTCAAAATTAATTCTCTCATTTCATCATTTGGTGGTACATAAATTCACCCATTATACCTTAATAACATGTGAGTGTCCAAATAATATCCCTCATACCTAGGTATCATCATAGTATATCGTCTATTATTATCTTTTACTTTCTTTTACTAGTTGTCATCACTCTACAGTGCTAAAATATTCTCCCCAAGATTTGTCTTTAGTGGTATTAATGAGAAAATGTGAGGTCTCCTACCTAACACATCTACTACTCTATTAACTATTACATTCTTGTACATGATCTAAAAATCATATTCACTTTAAAGTTTTGACCAACGTATTTATTGTGGGTTTAAGTCACTCTGAGTAAAAATGTGTTGTAATCCACTGTGATCAGTTTTTAGTTTGAATTTGTTTCTGGTAAGGTAGTGTCTCCAAACTTGTAAGGAATAAAAAATAGCTAACAATTCCAAATCGTGTGTTGCGTAATTATCTTCATAATGTTCCTTCTTAGTTTCCTTCAAATATATGTGATAACTCAACCTTCTTGCATTAATAGTCTACCCAATCCTTCCTTGGATGTGTTAGTGCATACCAATAATTTTTTTTTCATATCCATAAATTTTAGTATTATTGTTGTTGTTAATAGTTATTTAAGCTTCTAAAATGATTCAATGCACTTCTCCGACCATACAAATTTATTTCTCCTCTTTTGCAGTTTCGTAATTAGATTTGTTATCTTTAAAATTACTTCGACAAAGCGTCGATTGTAACCTGATAATCCCATAAAACTATGTACCCCTTACATGTTCATTGGTGTTGGCAATTCCATAATAGCCTCAAATTTCACTAGATCCATAACGATACCTTCTCCAGAAATAATGTGTCCCAAATAATGAATCTTTATTTGATAAAATGAACAATTTGACAACTTTCCATACAACTTGTTTTCTCTTAAACATTGCAGCACTATTCTCATGTGTTCGTCATGCTCCTCTCTTGTATGAGAGTATATAAATATATCATCAATAAATACATGTAAGAACTTATCCAGGTACTCAAAGAATACCCCATTCATTAAACTCATAAATAAGCCCGGGGCATTCGTCAATTCAAATGACATCAAAGTAAATTCATAATCTTTGAATCTTGTCTCAAACGTTTTTTTAGGAATGTCTTCCTCTTTAATTCGCAACTGATGATTTCCTGATCTCAAATCAATCTT
This sequence comes from Picea sitchensis, assembly GCA_010110895.2. Classification (NCBI taxonomy): domain Eukaryota; kingdom Viridiplantae; phylum Streptophyta; class Pinopsida; order Pinales; family Pinaceae; genus Picea; species Picea sitchensis. The sequence continues at coordinate 31,123 of SNQJ01S0160080.1, forward strand.
TGAAAATACTATCAATCCCTTCATTTGATCAAATAAATCATCAATTCTCGGTAATGGGTATTGGTTCATGGTCATGGGTTTGTTTAATTGACACTAATTAATGCAAATCCTTCACGATCTGTCCTTCTTTCCTATGAAAATTGTTGGTGCACCCCATGGTGATATGCTTGGACATATAATTCTCAAATCCAACAACTCCTTCAATTTCATATTTAACTCTTGTAATTTAGGTGTCGATATCCGATACGATAATCTAGAAATTGGTCATGTTACAGGTTTCATATCTATATTAAATTTTGATTCTTTATTTGGCTGTAAACCTGATATTTCTTGAGGAAAAACGCCAAAAAACTCTGATACTAAAGGAAAATGTTCCAATGTTTCTGCGTCACCTTTTTCATTAAGCACTAAAATAGCATACAACTTACATCCTTTGTGCATGATTTTTTGTGATTGTAGGGAATAAATAAATATGAGTGACACTCCTTGGTTTCTTCCCACAATTACTCTTCTCTCTCCCAAATCATCAATCAAATTTAATCATTTTGTATTACAATTAATTATCACCTCGTGCAATTCTAACCAATCCATTCCAATCACAATGTCGTAAGATCCCAAGATTGTGACATAAATGTTTACACTTGTGACTAAATCACCCAAGTTAATGTTACAATCCTTAAACTTTCCTCCAACTTTTTTCTTAGCTCTGGATGCCATTTCCACATATCTAAACTCATCTTGTTCGACTCCCTTGAAATTAATTATTTTAAGCACAACACTAGATATAAAACTCTCAGTAGCTCATGGATCTATAAAAAAGATAAAAGTGTGATCTTCTATCATGCCTAATGATCCAGGTGGATATTGGTGGCCACCCACCTTTTCCAACAGGCTCAAAATAGTTTTCTGGCAATTTTGGTAATTTATTATTTTTAGCAGTTTTTTGGGTCCTGAAACTTCGAGAGCCGTTTTGAGGCCCTAAACAATGTTTTTTGCAAAAAAGGGGAGAAATATGGAAGTTCCTTCCATTTCCCCCCCAAAATGAATCTACTCGATGATACTTTTCCAACGGGCTATCATGGACCTAAAATGGAGGTCCTATGCAAAAGTTACCACCCTGGGAAGTTGATGTACTAACTTACCCAAACAAGTCCGACATGACTTTTGGCACTTCATCTCCTAGGGTTAGGTTTTTGGATGTCTAGCATTTTGGGCATTCCTGTTTATTGTAAAAAGGCCCTCAGATCCTCATTGTAATCATCTTCTTACGAATGAGCACAAATGTCACATATCTTCTCAGAGATAAGACACCACCATTCCAACAATCTTGTTTCCGCTACATTTTATAGTTTCATCTTATTTGCTTATTGAATAGAAAACCAATTTTACTATATCTCTATTATTTTGTGTTAAGAACCTGTTAATAATCTGTATTCATTTTGTTATGCTCATAAACTCCAGATGAGTGGTATCGGAGTGGTCTTTTCCTTGTCGTCTTAATTCATGTCCCCAACAAGGTCGGAGTACAAAGAGTTGGGTATCGAGCTTGTTTATCTTCAGGACAAAAACTCTCACATGCCCAAGTGACGTCTCATTGCAAGAGAAACAAAAGATGACAGGACAAGAGATCCTTTAAAACTGTTGATTGAGGAATCCCTCACGCAATAGAGGAACGAAATGATGGATAGTTTCATGAAAATCCTTCGACGACTACCAACAGGAGACACATCTTATTCGAACGGAGGCGCAACCCCCTTCAAGGTACAAATAAACTTCGATATATCTATATTTGAAGGTCATATAGACACATATGATGTAGACAAGTGATTGAATCTACTATAAAGGTATTTTTCTGTCCATAACTTTTCGAATAGAGAAAAGATTACTTTTGCACTCCCCAAATCCATTCCCCATGTCAAAGATTGGTGGGAAACGTTCTGTGAGAAAAAATAAATAAAGGAACAATCATTATTTACAGTCACAACCACCTGGGAATCCTTCAGGGATGCTATTAAGGAACAATACTACCATGTTGGAAGTTATGACGACTTGTATACCTAATGGACCACACTACAGAAAGAAAGAGACCAAGCAGTGCCAGATTTAACAAATATCTCCCATACCTTGCACACCAAGATGGGTATTAAAGATTCAAAGTTACATATGGTGCTCAAGAATCGTGGTGCTTTGCATAGATACATACAGACCGAAATGGAATTTCTGGACATCTTATCCTTGGACGTGACCTAGCGATATGCCATCAAAATCAAGTAGAAGCTCAAACAAAAATGTGGCAATTTGGGTCTGGGAACCCCTCACAACAAAAGATAGGAAAGGGCAGCCCCAACCCATAGAACAAAGGACAGAGAAAACATGGACAGTATCAGGAATACCAATCCAAGCTGCAAGCAAAGGAGCACACCAAAAAGACAAAGAAGGATATCGGGAAGTGGTGCGACTTCCATAAGAGCCCTTGGCATAACACTGTTGACTGCCGCTCAAAGTAGTCGTTGGTGGCCAAAGTGAAAGTCTTTGAATCAGATGTAGGTTCTGACTCTGAGCCATAACTAGAAAGGGGAAGAAGGATCATTGATGCGGAACCCAGTGCCATTTTTTCTACCACCAAGCTCCAGCCTCATGAACTAGACAAGCCAGAATAAGGAGAGCACCTCTTCCATTCACATATGTAGGTAAAAGGCACATTGTTGCACTTCATCATTGATAGCGGTAGCTAGAAGAATCTCATCTTAGAGGAGGTCATCAAGTGGTTGGCCCTGGCGACAACGCCTCACCCACAACCCTACAACATTGGATGGCTCCACCAAGGAAGCGATCTCTACGTTAGCCAACAGTGTCGACTATCATATGACATCAATCCCTTCAAAGACAAGGTATTGTGTGATGTTTCTCCTCTTGAAGTTTGTGATGTTATTTTGGGACAACCTTATTTATGGAAATGTCATGTTGTATATGAGTCTAGACCTCATAGTGTTATTATTACTTTGAACAAGAAATTGTATAGGATACCCGAGGCAGTCCCACCTAGTGTTATTTTCTTGATTTCTGTAAAGCAATGCAGGAATGCCATCTCTCAGATGGGGAAGTTCATCTTCTTCGTGATTCACTCTCAGAATACGCAAACTATCACAGCCACATCCAGGGTCTCTGCGGTCGACCTCTAAACACAACAAAATCAAGTATATAAGGTCATGGAAGAATACTCTGATATCTTCTCGTGACCTACTAGGGTACCTTCGCACTCCCACATCAAGCACCCCATCGATTTGACCCCTGGCACATCATTTCCCAATAGGCCAGTCTATCTCCACTCTTTATTAGAGAATGAGGAGATCAAGTGACAAATCGAAGAACTACTCCAGAAGGGGCACAACCATCCCAACTCATCACCTTTTGGGATCCCAATCGAGCTGGTGTAGAATAAATATGGAACCTAGTGACTCCTCATTGAATATCGAGATTTGAATAAAATCACAGTCTAAAACCAGTACCTGATTCCCCAAATTGATGACCTCCTTGATCAATGCACATGGCCCAAATACTTCAGTAATATTGATCTGACATTTGTCTACCTCTAGGTCCCGATAGAACAGACATATGTATGGAATACCACCTTCAAGTCAAAGGGAGGCCTTTTTGAATGGTTGGTCATGCCCTTTGGTTTGACAAATACTCCAGCCACTTTCATGAGGATGATGGATGATATCCTGCAACCATTCACCAATACTTTTGTAGTGCTATAGCTGGATGAAATTCTCATTTAAAGCAAGTCTTGGGCCAAACACTTGCAGCATATTCAACAAGTTTTGCACACCCTGAGACAACACGCACTATATGCCAACTTGGAAAAATAATCCTTCGGCATGGACAAGGTCCATTACCTGGGATACATTTTTTATCAGCATGGTTTACATGTGCATCCAATCAAGATCCAAGTCATCTGTGATTGGCTATCCCAAACCACACTCACTGATCTTCGAAGCTTCTTGGGCCTTGCCAATTTATACCACAGGTTCATTTTGGGATTATCCCATATTGCATGGGACCTCAGCCAAATAACTAGGAGTGGTGGTAAGGAGAAATTTACGTGGGGACGGTCCCAACAACAAGCATTTTATGATTTGAAGCAGCACTTGTGCTCATCCCCAGTACTTTCACTACCAGACCTACAACATCCCTTTGAGATTGAGACAGATGCTTCAGACTATGTTGTGGGCACCGTTCTCACTCAGCACGACCACTCTATGGCCTATCATAGTGAGACACTATGAGATGTTGTCCATAAGTACCCTACTTCTGACAAATAAATGTACTCCATTAGGAAACCATACTTCCAGTGGAGACATGACATTCTTGGGAAGGAGACAAACATCCACACTTATCATAAGACACTGCAGTTCATGAGGACACAATGAAAGATGAAAAATGACCACCATTAAAAGTGGTCAACATACTTGCAGCAATTCCAGCTCAACATCAAGTATATAATAGGAAGCACCAATCACGTCGTTGATTGCCTCAGTAGACTTCTAGTCACAAAACTCACCACGGTGATAGAATATTGTGTCCATGAGATCTCCGGATGGCCTTGACTCTATGAGACAGACCCAGACTTCGCCACCACCTACCAAATGTTGGGTACAAATGTAGTTGTCAATAATTTTCATCTTCAGAATGGATTTTTGTGTCATCTGGGCCATATTTGTGTTCCATCAAGAGTGCGAGAGAAGATGATCTGGTAAGCCTACTACAGTCGGGTGGAAGGACACTTTGGCATTGAAAAGATAGTGTCAATTATACAAAAACATTTCTATTGGCCTAAACTTCGACAGGAGGTCAACAAGTATATCAGGTCTTGCACTTCCTGTGCTATTGCCAAACCGACCACTAAGAAACAAGGCCTATAAACTCCTCTTCCTACTCCTAAAATTCCATGGGAATCCATCTCAATGGAATACATGTAGGGCCTCTCATGCACCAAGTGGGGAAATGACTGTGTTTTTTTGGTTGTTGATCTATTTTCTAAGATGGTGATTCTGGTTGCCTACAAGAAGAGAATCACAACAGAGGCCACTGCCAAGCTCTTGTTTGAACAATTTTGGGTACATTTTGGAATCCCACAAACCATTGTCTCAGATTAGACAATCAATTTCTCAGCACATTTTGGTCGAGCCTCTCGTCACTGTTGGACACCAAGATCACCAAATCCATGGCCTTCCACCCCCAGACAAATGGAAAAACTGAGGTCGTAAATAAAATGAGTTTCCATATACTTTGGATGTATAATTCCAAGAACCCTAATACATGGTGTAACACCCCTCACCTAGCTAAGGACAACTACTCAGTCAACCGGATATTTTTTTTTTGTTTAACCGTGTGTGCGCGTGTGGAAGAAACAACCCCCTCGACTCTATGTCAACACGTGAACCAACAGGACTTAGGTTAGACGAACACAATCAAGACGACCCGACATCTCATAGTGACAATGAGAAGCAACGCCCCAGATCTGAGGCAAGCAACTAACGACTGTAGGCAGAGACGGACACCAGGGACAACAATAAGCACGACGCAAGCAATTTCTAAAAATGGCCATAACGAGCAACGACATCCACACCCCAAAGGTAATCCCCCGATGTTACACTCTCCCTATTACTTGCCCTTCCTACCCGTTGATGTCCATACATTAGAACAACCTAACCCAAAATCAACACTGCAAATTAGATTCTATCATTAACAATTTCATTTAAACTAATAATAACCTTGCGAATTAGACAACATCACGATTATTTCAAATAACAATTAATAACATGGCGATTTAAGTACCTATTATCATTGCAATTAAGTCATATTAATAAACATAAAATCATCATAAAAATCATTAAGATTACGATTAGTCCCCTCTTCCTTCACATCGACCCAACTACCCTAAACCGTTACTTGAATACTCAATATTCATAGGAGGAATATAAATTGCTTAAATCAATAAATGGACCTTGCTAAATAGAGCACAAATTTAA